>JARYGA010007222.1:0-28648 GCA_030545235.1 Helianthus tuberosus | reverse complement strand
GCATGTATATCCATAGTATTTACTAACAATTAGTGTATGCGAACAACTATCACATAAGCACGTACATCTACCTTAAATCAAATAAGCATGTAAATCTCAATTAATGCAAGCAAGTAATCATCCTAGTCTCACTAGATTAACCTTCCAGCCTCTCAGACTGAACCTCCTAGTCCCACTAGATTACCTTCCCAGCCTCTCAGACTGAACCTCCTAGTCCCACTAGATTACCTTCGCAGCCTCTCAGACTGAACCTCCTAGTCCCACTAGATTACCTTCCCAGCCTCTCAGACTGAACCTCCTAGTCCTACTAGATTACCTTCCCAGCCTCTCAGACTGAACCTCCTAGTCCCACTAGATCGACCTCCCAGCCTCTCAGACTGAACTCTCTAGTCCCACTAGACTAACCTCCCAGCCTCCCAGACTGAACTCTCTAGTCCCACTAGACTAACTTCCCAGCCTCCCAGACCGAACTCTCTAGTCCCACTAGACTAACTTCCCAGCCTCCCAGACCGAACTCTCTAGTCCCACTAGACTAACTTCCCAGCCTCTCAGACCGAACTCTCTAGTCCCACTAGACTAACTTCCCAGCCTCCCAGACCGAACTCTCTAGTCCCACTAGACTAACTTCCCAGCCTCCCAAACTACTCCCTCAGTCTCTCAGACTGAGTTATAAATTTAAATTTGGGAATGTGTATTTGTGCCTTTTTGTTTGTAAAAAGGTTTGTTCCCTGGATCTGGACGCATAGTGTATGCAATGTAAAAGTGTTTGAGAACGTTTTCGTGAGAGCCCTGATGATCATAGTCTAGACTCGAGAAAGAATCCTAGTTCGCTATGATCGAGGCTCTGATACCAAGCTGTCACACCCTGGCTTTGCGGAAGCGTGGGTTTATTTGGTGTGACTTCTTAATACCATAGCAACAATCATAACAATGCTATATGATAAAAACATGAGATATTCATCCATTAATAAAGTTTAGAAAATCCCATTTTCAACAATCACAAAATAAGTTACAAACCTTAACTTGATTTAATTGAGTTCATAAAGACTTAGCAAAAGACTTTAAACTATACTAGGTTTAGGGATATGTAACCCGTCTAGGAAGAGGTTACACCTTCTAAACCCTGGATGACTTCTTTATTCAAACGCAGCTTGAAAATACGTGCATACCGTGCCAGATCCGTTAGTTTCCTGAAATACATGTAGTTTGAAAAGTCAACATAAAGTTGAGCGAGTTCATGTGTAGGTGAGTTTGTATAAACCCTTGTAAAAATGTCAGTATGTATGAAAATCCCTGGTATGTAGCAAATAAGGAAAAAGAGATCACCATTGGGTTGCAAAGCCAATGATATGTGTGAAGTGCAGTAGGAAGACTCAAACCTAGCAGATTTTTGCGTCGGGTACAAAGTCACCACCTGGTTCATTCAGCGGACTCAGGGGTTGGGCTCGCTACACCCAGATAGATCTACCGCTAATGGCCCTCGGTCCTATAATCAGGATTAATGGCCTCCAGTTCCCGCCTACCCACTCACATGATCTAAGTAGTAACCCTCCTTACGCTAACCATACCATGTAAAAAGTATTCGTAATCATAGTAACATGTATTTCACCCCCGAAGTATAAAAACTGAAAACAGTTAAGAGAAAAGGGGGGACATGAACTCACTGAAGTGCGTATCCAGCAACGTCAATCTCCAACTCTATCTGCTGCGTGACGACCTACACGTACTAATTCCTATTAGACGGACGGTCGTGCCTTGGCTTAAGGTTTAACGTTTTTGGGAAATAGTTAGACAACTATTTCATATTTACACTTCTTAATCATTAAATAAATATATTCCTTCCCAAGGATGAGGGTATTAATACATGTGCGTTTTATAATTCTGAAAATATATTTTTAAGTCTCACTTGAAAATATATTTTAATTCACTTGTCTAAAATATTCTGTTTCCAAAATATACATATTTTTCCCAAAAATATTATATTTTACTTCATACAATTTTCCAAAATAATACTTTATCAAAATACACATTTAAGAGTATTTTCCGAAAATACGCAAGTTACATTTTTAGAGTTCGCGTTGTATAAACAATACCGATGTAACATAAATATTTATTTGTGAGGGCGTTGATATTATTTTGGAGTTGTATTTTCATGATATTTCAAGTAATATTATCTTTACTCTAAAAATAATATATCTCTTGTTCACAAAATAATCACGTAAGCACACAAGCGTTTTATTATGGAATATATATTCTCAATATATATTTAACAAGTTTCATTTACGAAAATCTACCTCCGACACTTGGTTATTTTGTAATAAAAATCATGGCGAAATTTATATTTTGGAAAACAAGTTAAAAATATATTTTAACACTTGTCACCAAAAACATTTCTAAGTGTTATATTTTCTGGAAAAACTTCGCCAGAGTTTCCTCTGTAAACGGAGGCGTCCACGCTTACTAGCGTATCATTTTCTTTTGTAAAATCATTCAATCAGTTCTCAATTAACCAACCCGACATTTAGACATGCAAAACACTACATATATCGTTTCAGTTTTAATATACAAAATTGGGCCGTTTTCAAGTATTTTAATAAAATAGTTATCTTATTCCAAAAATTCCCAAATTTTTATAGAATGGCTTATACGAACCAAAAATTATTGTGTAAAAATATCGGGGTCCAAATCATCACCAATATTTTATAGAAAATCATTTTCCCGACCGAAATCAGATTTATCTTTTTCTGACCACAGTCCGCGGAATAATTTATTTAAAATTTATCGAGAGTCCGATTTACGAAATTCCAGTGAGAGAGTTACAAATACATCGGTTTTCATCTACAGTATAAATTTTATGATCTGACTCTACACAGAAATCAAGTTATGACTAAAAATATGACTCTCATTTACTTCTGTAAAAATGCAGCTTTAGCTGCTGTTACATAATGGCAGTTTAAAAATAGTAAACGAAGTCCAAAAATTATGATTCCAGTGCCATTAGAACCGTATTTCATAATGACACGTAGACTCAAGAAAATCAGCTTTTCGTTTAGTTATGACCTGTTTACAGCCAGTTAAAGTCGGCTGAAAATGCAAATCAGCAAGCTGTTTATAGTATAAGTGCCATTAAAAAGTACACATACGATTACCATTCATTCTAATACGATTAACATCAGACCCTAAGTCATTTACAGTAGATTTTTGTTCATTTAATCCAGATTTATCATGTATTATCACCTTTCATATCATGACCTTTGTATAAAGCTTTTATGTTCATGTTTTAAGTTATGATCTTTAGAGTTCCCAAGTTTAACACCATGAACCATACTTTAACCACCTTCATAGCATGTAAAATGAATGGATCGAAGAGACTTACCACTAGCACAAAGCTAGGAGAATTCGAGTGAAGAAATGTGGTGGTTAAAAGAAAACGAGAGAGGTCCTTGAGCTTCGGAGTGCACCGAGTCTTCTTGTATGATCCCTTGCACCTTAGGATGTTGGTGGAATAGCAAGATCAAAATTTGAAGGTGATGGTGGGTGTGTGTGAGCTCTCGGCCGAAGGTAAGAGGAGAGGGAAAGAGAGAGATGTTTTTGGTGAAGTGTTGATGTGAATGAGAATGGTAACCTTCCATGTAAATTTATAATCCATCATCTACTAATTTCCATAGGGTAATATGCATTCTTGATATGGGACATAGATAATAAAATATTCAAAAATTTGTGGTGTGTGTTCCCTAGGGGAACCGATTGGTTGAAGGGGGTGGGGTTATGGTTCAATTTCAATTGTATGGTTATGTGATAGATAGTTTAGTTAGAGGTTAAAATAGGTTACTAATGTGTTATGTAATATAACGGGTGTTAGGGTATTCGGGTACCCTAACTGGCTCAGAAAAGGAAAAACAATGTCATTGACAATATTTTTATGTTCCGGGTAAAGTCCGGTTGTTCGGTTGGATACTGATCCATTAAAGTGCTAAATAAGCATTTAAAGTGTCGTTAATATTAGTTTTTAGTGACACAATGAATTCCCGACACTTTGGAAAGTGTCTAGTATTATTTTCCCATGTTTTTGCACTTCACTAGTTACGTTAAATGCTGAATTTTGTAATAGAGTGCAGAATTTTGTAATTTGAGCATTGTTTTAGGCACATCCGGTCACTATAAATATTACCTAGTGACGCAGTTCTACAATCCTCACCTCCCTACACTCCCTACCAGTGTAGTAATCTATTTCCGGCTCATAATGGCCTCAGAGACAGTATCTGTCTAGTGCTGGTAATGTCAGCATGTTTACTGGGTTATCCGTATATTGTGCTCACTATGCTTGTGTGCATCAAGGTTGTCACTGATGTTTGTGTGTAAGTAATAGAGTGACAGTATAATGTGTGATGCATGAGTATGTATGTATCAGAAATCAAGAAGCAGTTTAATCACAGTTGTAAGCAAGCACTGTAATTAAGCACTAATTACATATAAATTAATTGTACGGATACCTGTAATTTTTAGGGTTGTCACACGCGGCCCACGTAAACCCCCTCTTGACACTTACGCGGCCCGCGAGGGCCATCTATTCGTAGACTAGGGCTACGGTGTCACGAGTAGGTTTGCCAGGTGGTCGACATGTGGCCGGTTAGCTGATCCGGAGTTTTGAGGAGTTATCGCGGCCCGCGTAGACAACCCTTGTGTCTTACGCGGCCCGCGTGAAGACCAAATTTCACATTTTATTGATTTTTCATGCACATTAGGGTTTAGGGGTCCGGGTTTTTACTTACGGTTCGTTTTGGGACATTTTTGCAAGTCCTTACATCCTCCCCACCTTATTTAAAATCTCATCATCGAGATTTACTGAAATAAGTGAGGATATTTTCGCTTCATCTCAGATTCCAGCTCCCAGGTGTATTCGGGTCCTCTCTTTGAATCCCATTTGACTTTGACCAGTACTAGTCTTTTATGCTTGAGAAACTTGACCTTTCGGTCTTCTATTTGAAGTGGTTTCTCCACGAACTTTAACTTTTCATTCACTTGGATGTCTTGAAGAGGGACTACTAATGATTCGCCCGATAGACATTTCTTGAGGTTGGATACATGAAATACGTCATGTACCCCAGCTAACTCTTCTGGTAGCTGTAAGCGATAAGCGACTGGTCCTATATTTTGGATTACTGGGAATGGTCCTACGTATCTTGGACTTAATTTTCCTCTCTTACCGAACCGAACTACTCCTTTCCAAGGAGAAACTTTCAAGAGTACCTTGTCTCCAACCTGGAATTCTAACGGCTTGCGTCGATTGTTTGCATAACTTTTCTGGCGATCTCGAGCCGTCTTTAGTTTTTGCTTGATTTGAGTGATTTTATCAGTAGTTTCTTGCATAATTTCAGGACCTGATAATTGACTTTCTCCTATTTCCGCCCAACAAACTGGAGTTCTACACTTTCGTCCATATAGTGCTTCGAATGGGGCAGCTTCAATGCTTGAATGATAACTATTGTTATAGGAGAATTCAATCAAGGGTAAATGGTTGTCCCAATTCCCACCAAAATCTATCACAAATGCCCTAAGCATGTCTTCCAGGGTTTGGATCATCCTTTCACTTTGCCCATCTGTTTGAGGATGGTATGCAGTGCTTAAATTTAGTCGAGTTCCCATTGCTTCTTGGAAACTTGTCCAGAAATGGGAAGTGAAACGACTATCCCTATCCGATACAATGGAGAGTGGGACTCCATGTAAGGATACTATTTCATCTACATACAACTTGGCTAGCCTTTCCATGCTAAAGGTTTCTTTCATGGGTAGGAAATGAGATGATTTGGTTAATCGATCCACAATTACCCAAATCGCGTCATTACCACTTCTGGTCTTGGGTAACTTAGTAACAAAATCCATTGTTGTAAGTTCTGATTTCCAAACAGGCATTTCTAATTGTTGTAGTAACCCAGGTTTCTGGTGTTCTGCCTTAACTTGTGAACAAGTAAGACACTTAGATACATAATTAGCTATATCTTTTTTCATTCCTATCCACCAGAAATTATTTCTTAAATCTTGGTACATCTTATTGTTACCAGGATGCATGGTATACCTAGATTTATGGGCTTCCTCTAAAATTTTATTTCTTAAGTTTTCTTACTTGGGTACCCAAATCCTTTTCTTGTGGAATCTCCAAATTCCATCACTTCCTTGCTCTAGTTCCTTTATTCTTCCATTCATCCTTTCAGCATCATCTTTGATTGCTGTTTCTTGAACATTCTTCAGTTGTTCCATTAGGTCTGTCTGTAAACTTAATCTAAGAGCACGAACTCGTCGTTGTTTCTCATGATACTTACGACTTAAAGCATCAGCAACTACGTTTGCTTTTCCTTCATGATATTGAATATCACAGTCGTACTCACTTAGGATTTCCATCCACCTCCTTTGCCTCATGTTCAATTCTTTTTGCCCAAATATGTATCTTAAGCTTTTATGGTCTGTATAGACAGTAAACTTACATCCATACAAATAGTGTCTCCAAATCTTAAGAGAAAAAATTATGGCTCCTAATTCTAAGTCGTGAGTCGTATAATTTTCCTCGTGCTTTTTCAATTGCCTTGAAGCATACGCAATTACCTTCTTGCGTTGCATTAGCACACATCCTAATCCTAGCTTTGAAGCATCGCAGTATACTTCAAAATCCTCTGTTCCTTCTGGTAAGGCTAGAATTGGAGCATTTGTTAATTTTTGTTTTAAGATCTTAAAAGCTTCTTCTTGTTTAGGTCCCCATTCAAACTTAACTGATTTACATGTTAGCTTAGTTAATGGTACAGCTATCTTGGAAAAATCCTTAATAAACCGTCTATAGTATCCGGCTAACCCTATAAAACTTCTAATTTCCATAGCTGACCGCGGAACCTTCCATTTAGTGATCGCTTCTATTTTGGAGGGATCTACGTGAATGCCTTCGTGATTCACCATGTGTCCTAAAAATTGTACCTCTTGTAGCCAAAATTCACACTTCGAGAATTTGGCATAAAGCTTCTCTTTTCTTAACAATGTTAAGAGTGCATGCAGGTGCTGAAAGTGCTCGTCCTGGCTTTTGGAATAAATAAGTATATCGTCGATGAAGACAATTACAAATTTATCTAAATACGGTTTACAAATTCTATTCATCATGTCCATAAATGCTGCAGGAGCATTTGTTAACCCAAAGGGCATGACTGTAAACTCGTAACGACCATACCTAGTTTTGAAAGCAGTTTTAGGTATGTCTTCTTCTTGTACTTTCAATTGATGATATCCGAAGTGTAAGTCTATCTTAGAAAAGTATCTAGCTCCTTGCAATTGATCAACAAGATCATCAATCCTAGGTAATGGGTATCGATTCTTAATTGTAACCTTATTCAATTCCCTATAATCGATACACATTCTCATTGACCCATCTTTCTTTTTCACAAACAATACTGGAGCTCCCCACGGGGACGAACTAGGTTGTATGAATCCTTTACTTAATAATTCATCTAACTGCTTTTTCAATTCTAGCATTTCGGTGGGTGCTAACCAATAAGGTGCCTTAGCTATCGGAGTTGTTCCAGGAATTAGATGAATTCTAAATTCGACTTCCCTATTGGGTGGTAATCCCGGTAGTTCTTCTTGGAATACATCTGGGTATTCTGCTACTACCGGAATTTCTTTAAGTTCCTTACTTTTCGTGTTAATGATTACTGAAATCATATACACCATTTCTTGTTTTCTTGAATAACTGGCCAATTTCATTACTGAAATGAATTTCAGTGGCTTTCGTGGCTTATCTCCTGTAATCACCGCTAATTCTCCTGTGGGTGTATGAATTTCTATGGAATTCTTATCACAAAGAATTCGAGCATGGTTGTCTACTAACCAATCCATTCCTAATACCACATCGAATTCGGCTAAATTCATAGGTAACAGGTTTGCAGAGAATTTATGGCCTAAGAGTTCTATCTTTTCTTCTCGCAAAACCTTATCTATGTTAACAGAATTCCCATCTGCCGTTTCTACCATAAAAATTTGTCTAAGGTTGGTTAAGGGTAGGTTAAGAGTTTGGCAGAATGAAGTATTTATAAAACTTTGGTTTGCACCAGAGTCAAATAATACTTTTGCATAAACGTTGTGAACTAGGAACGTACCAGCTATCACGTCAGGGATTAGTTCTGCTTCCTGAGTAGTCAACTGGAAGGCTCTGGCGTTTCTCTTGGTAGTTCCTCCTGCAAGTTTGGCTTTGTTATCAGCTGGTTTGACCAATTTTGGGCAGTCTGGCCTAAAATGTCCAGCTTCTCCATAGTTGTAGCAGATTGTGGATTTCTTTCTCCTGCAATCTTCTTCTTGATGCCCTGGAATTTTGCAGAATTTGCAATACGCCTTGCATCTACCAAAATGCTTTCTTTTACAGGCATTGCAAAATGGAACAGTGGAAGATTGCCCAGTTCCCTTTTTCTTGAAATTACTACGGTTACCCACACGGAATCCCTGGGTAATCTTTTGGGCCACTTCCTTTTTCCGGTTTTCTTTTCTTGTGCGTATCAGCCCGTCAGTTAGGGTGTTAGCTAATTCCACAGCATCGTCAATAGTGCGAGGTCTCGCAGCTTTAACGATATCATGGATTTCGCCAATCAATCCCCAAATATAGCGAGAAATAAGTACCGGTTCTGGCGAATCCAGGGTTGGTACCACTCTCGCATACTCAAAGAATGTCGAAGTATACCCTCGACAGTCTACATCCACCATCCGGTGGTTCAAGAATTTATTCGCCATTTGTTCTTTCTCATATTCGTGATAGAATTTTCTTTCTACTAGCCGCTTAAATTCTTCCCAACTCATGGCATAGGCCACATTACTTCCCTTGGCTTGAAGTACCGTATTCCACCATTCTAGCACCCCTTCTTTAAAAAGATGCGACGCGTACATGACCTTGTCTTCCTCAGCTCATTTACTTATTTTAATCACCGCCTTGGTTTTCTCTAACCAATGCAGTGCAGCAGTCGCCCCTTCGTTGCCTACAAATTCAACCGGTTTACAGGCAAGAAATTCCTTATAAGTGCAACCAGGCGTTGCAGCTTTCATTTTCTTAAGGAGTGGGGCTTGCATTCCATTGTTGTCGTTATTAGTATGGTTACCGCCTCCGTTTACACTATTACTAAAATTGTGGTCGTGTGTACGTTTGCTAGGAATAATTTGTTGAGGTTCAACTGGATTTCGGGCAGCAGCAAGGATTGCTGGAATAGCATTGGCTATTCCCTGAGCAACGATATTCTCGATATCTTGCCTATTCAGAAATTGATCTTCATTGTTTTGCTCAGATGGATTAACTTCATTTACGGGTTCATTACCAGCGTGTTCCATCTGGTAATTAATTTATATAACTGATTAGCATAAAATAATTAATAACCAAACATAATAAAATAATTGCACATAATCACGTTAACAAGTATAGCCAAAATTGTTGATTTTTTGACTTTCGATATTTTATATATAATAGGCATCCGTACAAACTGGTTATCTTACAAAAGTTTTATTTTTAAGTTATTTCACATAATTATATATTTTTTTTGTTATTATACAACCACAACCACAACCACACCATCTGTTGGCATCTCAGAAGCGACGTTCCCTCTCGTCGTACTTCCAGGAGATCTGTTCTCCCACCTCCCGGATTCGATTCCCTGCATCCATCAGCTCCTCGCCAAAATGGCGGAGTTCAGCCAAGTTCTCATTGCTCATTGGTGGTTTTGGTGCAGGCTCTGGGTCAAACTGAGGGAAAAAGGTATAAGGGTTATTTAAGAGATTCTGAAACTGCCAGTCGGTGGTCCACCATTCTTCTAGCTCTGCTGGTAGAGGTTGGGTGTGGATAATAGGATCGGGGATATCAGGTTCTAGATCAACTGGAAGTTGTGCTTCCACTGGGTAATTAAAGAGGTTTTCACCGGCAGGTCCGATGAGGTCACTAAGTGCCAATTTATGATCTAGCTCCTCCCAGGGTGGCATTTCCTGATCTTGCCTGGAACTTTCCCCAATTTCTATTCCCTTTCCTTTATCTTTGGGATCCTCCGTCTTTATAACTTTCCGTGTCGCTGGTTACCTCCTGCACACACGCCTCCAGCCCACTTATCTTCTTCTCTTCTTTGGCTTGGGTTTCTCCGAAGGTTGGGCTTGAAATTCCATAGGTTCCTCCATGTCGGTACAATAACCGGTAAAGTCTCTGGAAACTTCCACATTAATAGAATAGAGATTGAGATTCTGAAGAGCTTCAGACAACTCATTCATGCTGTTTAGCAGATATGAAGAAACACAAAAATTCTAGGTTAAAATTTTGTAAATTGAATTTTCACATAATCACAAAAAGGTAATCAGAAAATTAAATATTAATTACAAATATCTAATATATTTATAAAAATAGATTAATTAAAACAAAATATTGCGATTATATATATATATATATATATATATATATATTACAAATTACAACTGAAATTTAAAATATACTAGGGATTGTGCAATAATAATTTATTTTAGTCTATCTTTTCTTACTACGTTGTTTATCTAATGAGCAAGTTTCTTTAAAGTTTCTGGCTTATGGATGATATGGGTGCTAGTACTGGGTCAGGGTGTTGACAGTTAAGGTTAACATTTACTGCTGTATTGGCTAACATATAGAGATTTGCCCTTATCTTTTGGTGAATTATCTAATTGACGATAGATGTCCGAGATTCTTTGCTTACCCATACTGTAGACTAATAGATAGTCAAAATAACAAAAACACATAATCACAGGATGGTAATTAGGAAAATTAAGTATTTCTAATACTTAATGGGCTTAATTCAGTGGCTCTGATACCACCTTTTTCTGTCACGGCCCCCGTCCCGGTTTTACCCGGTCCAGGAGCCGCGGGACAGAAACCCGTGGTATTTATTCATTGAGTTGACAGCGGAAGATTTTACAGGATCTTTTGAAACTTGAAATGCCCGATTATTTTATTTCATAATTCGGGATAAACCCCGTAATTTACAATAGAGGAATTTCAGAAGGAAATTCCCTGATTTACAAAACATGTTTATTTATTTAACTGAGCCACTACTTCAAGTTTGTTAGTGCTCCGTAGCACTTTTCCTTGGTTCACAGTAGTTACCTGAAACATGTTTTGAAAATATTTTATCAGCGGAGAAATACTGGCGAGTCACTCATATTTAATAAAACGACACATAGTTATAAATTACAGCATAAGAGCAATTACAATGGCTTCTATCTTATTTTTATCTAGCGCCGTGTCACCTCCTCGTGATGATGGTCATACCACTATTGGGTCCTTTCACCCAAGTAGTGATGATTATCACTGTTAGGATTTATTTGCCTAACCGTGAGAAATTAGTAATGTGCACAATACCCCACTAGCCAGTGATTAAGATAACCATGACTTAATCCCTGTAATTATAACCTTTGAAAATAAATGGAGTATTGTAAAATACTTTTGATAAAAGAGAATGACTCACATTGCAGATTTAAACGGGCAGAGTTTAGCCTACTGATTAGCCTTGTAACCTAATTTAAATAACAATGCACACGAACTAGGTTAGTAACTAATACAGCATTTACGATAACTCACGAGATTAAAACCCTCACACCGAATGACAAAGTGCAATACTTAAACATCCATCGAATTCATGACGAATGACAAAGTATAGCCCTAATGTGGGCAGCACTTAAACATCCATTGGATAGTTTCAATCGATCGGACATTGAATCGTAGCAGCGATCGAGTTAATACCATGTATCCTAGCAGCGCCTTAATACCTTAAATTTCGAATTTGAGCAGTATATCTTTGTTTTTGAGAAAAATTTTCGACACAGAATGAAAGCCCATGATCGAAGCAATTTATAGCTGAAAAATGGGGTTTACCGCGGCCCGCGTAAACCCCCTCTTGACACTTACGCGGCCCGCGAGGGCCATCTATTCATAGACTAGGGCTACGGTGTCACGAGTAGGTTTACCAGGTGGTCGACATGTGGCCGGTTAGCTGATCCGGAGTTTTGATGAGTTGTCGCGTCCCGCGTAGACAACCCTTGTGTCTTACGCGGCCCGCGTGAAGACCAAATTTCACATTTTATTGATTTTTCATGCACATTAGGGTTTTAGGGGTCCGGGTTTTTACTTACAGTTCGTTTTGGGACATTTTTGCAAGTCCTTACACATCTCTTGATCAAGCAGCATCCACTCAAACTGAAAGACAATTCAATTGGCATTAATTATATCATGCTTCATCACACATAAACAATTTATGGCTATTAAAAAATAACTCACAACTACTCTCGTCCCCATAAACAAATGGTTGGTCGACCCTGGTGCTTTGAATTTTTCTTCATAGTTCATCACCTCAGCCCAGCAGACAATAATTCGATCAATCACCAGGGCCCCTATGCTCAATGTCTTAAACATTCTTCGAGTGGCCTCAACATATGCACTACTCCTGTAGAGTAGCTCCCTGCAACCCAAATTCACAGTGAAAACACCTACTTTGTTACCCATGTTACTAAATGTTATGTATTCCAAATGTAAATGTTTCTTACTCTGCTCTTGGGTTTGCTCTATATTCTTCATTAGTAAAGCCCTCCGCCCATGCCTTTCCTCGCTCTCTCCTATGACATGGGGGTTATCGCATGTTACACAAAATAGAAAACAACAAAAAAGGTAGCTTTTCATAATTGGTTTCATCTGCATAGAGCACTTACAAATTTTTTTCATCGCCTCCTTTCGGCTTGAATCCCCATGTAACATATGTATTAACCCTTCATCGTTGCGGATGTAATCCCAGATACGATTATCATCCTTACTTGTATCTTCATTAATGTCCACTCCCCGTCTGAATAAAGGAGACTTGTTAACATATGTTATCCCTTTCTCTCTATCCGGGAGTTTTCTTTTTCTCGCATCCATCTCTGCTAACATCCTTTCTTTGTTCGCTCTCTCTATCTCTTCTGTATAAAAACCCATGTTCTCTACATAGTTCAACCCGTCAAAGACGGTGACGGGCTCTACCATCAATGGCTCAGCCGACATTACAATGGGCCCTTGTTCATGTATGATTCATGTGAAGGTGAAGTAACACGTATTAGAATTCCTATTGTTACTTCAAACCAATAGATAGTTCTAACATGTGTAACACATCTTAGAATTGCCTATTTGTTTTTTGAAATAACAATGATATGTAACACATGTTACAAGGATTTGTAACACATGTTACAAAGATCTGTAACACATGTTACAAAGATCTGTAACACATGTCACAGAGATATCTTTGTTCACAAGCATTTACCTTAATGGCTAAATGTGTAACATAAGAGCTACATGTGTAACACATGTTACAAGTGTGACACCTGTGTCAATACGACCATCAAACAAAAATCAAATCAATGAAATATTGTGTTTCATACTTGTTATTTGTATAAATATGTGTATCATTTGCACATATCAATTCTTGTTCAATTTCGAGCTTTAACTCGCTTTCTGGAAGGTTATACAAGAACTGATGCGTAAACGTAATCAGTATAATGCAACAAACACTCCGGAACAGTGACATAGGCTTAACATACCTTAAATAACCTTTACATAACTTAGAAATAAGTTTTAAAGGGTTTGGTATGGCAAAAACAAGTTTATTCGCTCACAGGGACTATTTGCGTCAAACTGCAAAAGTATGCCGTTTTGTACGGCAACGTATAGTCCAGAATATGATCATAAGCTAAACATACCATAAATAACCTTAACATAGCTTAGAAATAAGCTTTGGGTGGTTCGGTGTGCGAAAATATGCTTATTTGATCTTACAGGGACTAAAAGTGTCAAAAATGGCGTAAGTTTGCATTTATGCGCATATCTTACGTTCTGACCACATCTGGACATCCAAAATTTTTGTAGACTCTAAAATATTTTTTTTAGTGATCGGCATTCAAAAATACCATTCGTCGCTTAATTTGGATCGTTTTCGCGTCCGTTCGAGTTTCATCGTAATTAGACGAATAACGTGACCATACGACCAAACGAATCGACATCCGAGACTTTTCTGAGCATATTTTGTGTCCTCTATACTTTGACTACCTTGTAGAGCCTTGAAAATGGCTTAACGGGTGTTAAAAGTGCTTGAAATGAGCTTATGCAAGTGCAGGGACTAAAGCAGTAAATATTGAAACTGTTGCTGATCTGCAGGTAGGACGCGGGCCGCGTAAGCCATGTCCTCATCCTACGCGCCCCCGCGATCGCATGCCCAGCGACAGAAATCCATTTTTAGCAATCTGTTTGATGTTCAGGGACTGTTCTTGCCATTTTTATTGTGTGTTAATCAAGTTAAAACCTCTCCAAGGCAATTACTTGTCATTAAACACTTGTAGGGCTGAGATTTTTTGCTTGGAAGTTACACAAACACTTGTTTTGATCTTGTGAACTCACCACAACTATAAATAGCCATGCCATTCATTCATCTTTCCTCACCCTTGATCTGATTTCTCTAAGTTGAAGTTTATAACTTCATACCTGAGAATTTTAAGATCAAGTTCTCCCTAGCTTGGACCCTTTGTAAGCTTCTTTCGTTCTTTTATCGCTTTCCAAGCGTGAAAGTCAAACAGTGTTTGACTTTCAGCTTTGACCAGTCAATGGTCAACGCAAAGTTCGTTTGAACTTTGCAACGTGATTGTAATCATGATGGTTATAATCCTTAGCGATTATACCTACTGATTACCACGTTAACTAGGTGTAGTGACGAGTCAAAGTTTCGGTCAAAATGCCTTTTAGCGCGCATTTTGCAACGAAACTAATTTTAGGTATTAAAACACTTTGTTTTGATACCAAATCAGTTTTTAAAGTTAGTTAAACATGTTTTGACATGTTTAACTCGTCACTACTAGTTTAGTGCTTGTTTAGGGTCGTAAGTTAAGCGGTCTAGACAACCGCAACCGCTTAGACTTTCGAACCCAACCCGTTTGGTCGATCATTAGGATCCGACCAAGCATGTTTAGTGATCATAGTTACATAGGGAATAACCTCTGAGGTTATACCTTATGATCACTTAGGATTGGTTAGTTATTTGTTAAGTAGTTTATATGCCCATAGGAAATGACCAAAATGCCCTTTTGAAGCATAAATCCATATTTTGCATATGTGATCAACTTTTTGACATATAATCTGATTTAGTAACATGTTTAGGTATTATTGGGCATGTAAGACTTGACATAGCACATAGTTAACCATCCGACCATAGTTTTACGCAAACGACGCATTATAGTAGCTTATACTACCATAATGAGTCGAAACAGGTCAAAAGCACTTAGGTAGACTAACAAATCAGAATGTTAGGTCTATTAAATCATGCCATATGAGTTCCAATATTCATTTGATTTATAGAACTTCATTCTATCCTATCTCTCGATTTAGGATCCGATTATTTTAACATAGTGAATCCATACTAGGTGCCACTTGATTCCTTGATTTCCCGAGCTTCGTTAGGACACTTAATCAAGGATACTTGCAATCTCAAGTGAGTACATAGTCCACTCTTTTACTGCTTTTAAATATTTTGGGGTGAAACATATGTGCCTAATTGTTATTTTCATGATTTCAACTATATGACTATACATGATAGGACTTATCTTTTGACGAATTGAACAATTATCTATGGTTTAAACACTAATTTTCAAAGATCCTAAAACTAATTGTTGGATTGTACTTTCTTTATACATTCACCAAACCGATTGGTAGTACGATATAGCGCTATAGGACTAGACACCCCATTCCTGTTGTATGGAATGTCAGAAACCAAATTTTAACCAAATAGAAATTGCCTTTGTGGTATTTCTATAGTCTCCAAAGTGTAGTTTGATACACTAAGGTTTGAATGAATACTAAATCACAGTTTCTTTTGTATATTTTGATATACTACCAAAGTACAATTTGATGTGCTCTCAAATGTGATATTATCCAAAGTATATTTTGATATACTATGTACAAAATCCAACATATGTTTTAATATACTATTGACCTTGTTATTTTCTAAAGCATAGTTTGATATGCTACTATTTACTAAATTATAGTTTGATATACTACCAAAATCATGATCTAAGTATATTTCAATATACTACCAACATGATACTGTTTTACCAAAGTATAGTTTTGATATACTACTGACTCTGTTATTTCACAAACTAAAGTATATTTTGATATACTACCAAAGCATAGTTGATATGCTATTTTCAAACCAAAGTATAATTTGATATACTACCGATACTTTCATTCTTAAACCAAAGTATACTTGAGATATACTACCAAATCTATCATTTTCATTAACCAAAGTATAATTTGATATACTACTTATCTATTTAACTATTTCAAAACTAAAGTATACTTTGATATACTATTTATCCGATCTTTTCAAAACCAAAGTATATTTCTGTATATACTACAAACCTTTTTATCAAAACAATGTATTTTCGAAACCAAACTTTTTACAAGGATTCATGGCTATTATTTTGTAAACATAAAACCTTTTTCTTGTGTTAACCAGAGCCATGAATCTAATTCACAAAACCTATGTTACTCACAGGCATATTTATGCTGACGTACCTATTTTCACATACGTTTCAGGTGCTGCTATGTGATGATTGTTGATGCATGCTATACATAGGATGGACTCGTGCCTTAGTGACATTAAAACTTGAAAGATAATATTTGTATTTATCTTATTTGTAATAAAACAATGAGTTCAATAATTCAATAAAACGAAATAATTTAATCCATGGTTGTGAAACAATGATTCTGTTACAACACTCCCCGACGTTTCCGCCACGATTTGTTGTTTTACATGGTCGGGGTGTGACAGAAAAGTTGGTATCAGAGCCAATGGTTATAGGGAATTAGGTTATTAGTAATGCTTTGACCTAGACTATAACCTTCCTAGGACCCTAACACAAGATTCTTGTGTTTTGATCTTAAAACAATACCGTCACTTATCCTTAAGTGACAACCACAACAAGAACACAAAATTTCGAATCTGCTTTAAAAACTAATCATCTGTTCTAGGATGATTTATTATAAGGTTTTGAACCTTCAAAGTTTTCAAAATCTCGTCAAAGTTTGGGTCTAAAATAATGTGAACACGTGCAAACTGGAAGGGTGAATGCCTGTACCCTGAGTTTTCTTTCTAAGGCTAGAGTGTTCGTACAAATCCGAAGTATCGGACCAGTCACTCTTACCTGGGAACTCTTGGGGTGAGTGTTCACTTATAGGCGAGCATGTCTTCAGTGATACATTATATTGACCCATTTACTTTGATTAGTCACTGCGTGTCATTTGTTTGTTCGAGGTAACAAACGAATGATCGCCTTCCTTGTGTTTTGTCGATGTTTTCAATACCCCATTGGATTTTCCAATTGTCAACCTCACTCGTTTCTCATGATCACTTGTTTCTTTTAGACAATGCATCCTCGACGAGATGCACAACCTCTAACCAACGAAGAAGTCACAGTCCTTGTCTCACAGCAAATGGCTGCAGTGCTTCCGAACCTAGTAACCCAGATCCATCAGTTATACAACAACAATAACAACAACAATGCTCAGTGTAATTTCAAAACCTTCAATTCTACTAAACCTTTGAAGTTTTCTGGGTCTTAAGGAGCAACCGCGCTCCTGCAATGGTTCGAAAGTTTGGAGAGCACATTCAGACATGTGCAATGTCCGAATGAGTGCAAGGTTGAGTTTGCATCCAGTGCATTCGAGAAGCGTGAAAACATGGTGGAACGGTGTGATGCGTGATAGGGGTGCCGATGTGGCAATGGCACAAACCTGGGAAGAGCTTCGAGCTCTAATGATGAAGGAATTATGTCTTCATCACGAGCTCAGGGCTTTGGAACGGGAATTTGACGATCTTAAACAAGACAGCGGTGAACATCGAGCCTACACTTGTCACACCCCGAGCATGATAAAACAACAAATCATGGCGGAAACGTCGGGGAGTGTTGTAACAGAATCATTGTTTCATAACACATGGATTGAAGTTCTGTTTTATTGAATTAAATGTATTACATTACATTGGAAATTAGAAACAAAACATGAACAAATAGACTTTCATTATTATTAAGTCACTAAGGCCTCGTCCATTCCTATGTGAGCATACACCAATATCATCATCAAACATCATCAACTATGGTACCTGAAACACACGTGAAAATACGTCAGAATAAAAATGCCGGCGAGTACATAGGTTTTATATGAGTGTCTGATTCGTGGCTCGTTTATGTTTTGAAAAAGATAACTTAAACACCTTTTTTTGGGTAAAGGGTTACCCCGGTTAAATTTATTACCAACCAACAACCAAATAAAACAAGTGAAGGTACTCAACCTCCAGTTCTCAATTATGACATGCCATACTAGAGTAAACACGCGACACAAAACAAACTAATTGCTAACCAATACATCACGAGACTATCTATCTCTAACAAAAAGAAACTACAATTCAGCATCAGCCACAATCATCATCGACCACCAGCAAACCACGGGGTAGACTCCACTCCTGAAGAACTCTAGCCGAATGAATAGAATTTTTGAACTTCATAGTATGGAGTTTCGTTCGAATAGTAGAAAACACCACTTCTATAAGCTGCTCCTTATTTCTCTGTTTCGTAGTGAAAAGTCTTCAATTTCGTTCCTCCCAAACAAAATAGACTGCTGCACCTACAACCAGCTTCGCAATGATATCAATAGCCTTCTTAGAGTTCGCTATACTGATCAGATACTCAAAGATATCGCACCAAGAATTCCGAATAGTACCCATACCAGCTCGATCCCGAACACCAAACCAAACATGCTTCGCAATGTCACACTCAAAAAACAGGTGCTCATGAGAGTCAGGACCCCTTAAACAAAGCGAGCAACATAACAGGTTAAAATTATATTACCCGTATTCCAACTAAATTGATAATTAGAAAAAAAACCAAGTTTTGTAAAATGTTTGTAATGTAAATTGAAATAACTAATTCAAAACAGATTTATTTTATAAAACCTCGATACCATGAATCTTAAACTCCAAAACATTTGTTTATATAAACCCAAATTGTCAATCGTTTTTGAAATAAAACTCGAATGTTATATATTGTTAGAAAAACCTTGTAACATAACTTTTGTTTTGATAACCTTGCCCAAGTGATCTAGATAACGCAATGATATATAATGTATTAAAAGCACTTATATATAGGAAGTACCAGCGGCGTATCCACCATGCATTTAGCACATTACACCCGCCCCGTTATCTAATCACTTCCCTAACCCAACGGTTCAAACAATACCAAACGGTTCACATAATCAAATAGTTACGAACGGTTCATATAAATCAAACGGTTACAAACGGTTCACACAAATCAAACGGTTACAAACGGTTCACACAAATCAAACGGTTACAAACGGTTCACATAAATCAAACGGTTACAAACGGTTCAAAATGTAAAACAATGTTAAGTGAGCGTACATAGCAAAACATAATGAAATCATGTACTATATATGTACTAATAAACATAACAAGCATATGATATAAAATCATGAAAAGCACGAAAGTAACAAGTAGGCACATGTGTTTCACCCCAAAACAGTTTAAAATGGTAAAAGAGGGGACTATGTACTCACTTGAGGATGCTTAGAAGTCTTGACTAGCAACCAAGCAAAGCTAGAGATGGATCACGGAAATCAAACGACACCTAATATAGGTAACTATGTTAATAAACGGACCTAAATCGGAGGATCGAATAAAATGAGATTTTGTAAACCAAATGAGTGTAGGGACTCATGTAATTTGGTTTAACAAAGCCTACATACTAAAACGAAACCTAAACTAAATGCTTACGACCCATTACGACTCGTTAAGGTAGCTTACGCCACTTTAACGCGTCGTTCGCGTAAAGCGCGTTCGGACCGCCTAACTAGTCCTATGACAAGTATTATATGCCTTAACATGTCTAATAATGTTGCGTAATCAATTTAGATGCCAAAATTTATGTTACATATGCTTAAAATGAATTTATGCGTAAAAAGGGCATTTTGGTCATTTTCCTAAGGCATATAAACTACCTATCATACAACTACTTAAACGAAGTGACCATAAGGTATAACCTCGAAAGGTTATTCCCTATACAACTATGGTCACTAAACATGCTTGGTCGGATCCTAAAGATCGACCAAACGGGTCGGGTTCGAAAGTCTAAGCGGTTGTTTAGACCGCTTATCTTACGCCCCTATACAAGCACTAATTTAAAAGTGACGAGTTAAGCATGTTGAAACATGTTTAACGTAGTTTGAAAACAAGTTTGATATTAAAACAAACGGTTTTGATACCCAAGAATAGTTTGGTTGCAAAATACGCATAAACGCGTATTTTGACCGAAACTATGACTCGTCACTAAGCCTAAATAACGTGGTAATCGGTAGGTATAGTCACAAGGGACTATGACCATCGTGATTACGCTCACGTTGCAAAGTTCAAATGAACTTCGTGTTGACCATTGACTGGTCAAATCAGAAAGTCAAACACTGTTTGACTTTCACGCTTAAAAACGCATAAAAGAACAAAAGAATACTTACAAAGGGTCCAAGATAGAAGAACTTGATCTAAATACTCAGGTATGAAGCATAAAGCTTCAACTTAGAGCATAAAATTAGATCAAGGTGTGAGGAAAATGGAATGGGAGCTTGGGTATTTATAGATTTTGGAGAATCGTTAGGATCGTTTCTCGCAAATCGTGCTTTGCTCTTGACCTTACAAGTGGGCACATGGTTTTCAAAACCATGGGAATACTTAAAACCATCAAATTCCAGCCCATAGAGTGCAAAACCTTGGGTTAAAACCATCAAAACCTCAAAAATGGACCAAGTTCAATGTATCTGCCAGAAATTTAAAAAATGGTCCCTACACTTGTAAAACTTGATTGTTTGGCACTTTTAAGCACCGTTAACCCCATTTCAAGGCTCTAAAATAAATTTAAATTATAGGTAACTTGAAATGTGCTCAAAAATATCTTGGATGTCGGTTCGTTTGGTCGTACGGTTGCGTTGTTCGGTTAATTACGACAGAAATCGTAACGAACGCAAAAACGATCCAAATTACGCGACGAATGGAATTTTATCATGCCAATCACTAAAATAAAATATTTTAATGATTACATAAATTTTTGGATGCCCGGATATATTCAGAACGTAAGATATGCGCGAAAATGCAAACTTATGCACTTTTTGACGCTTTTAGTCCCTTTTTATCAAGAAAGTTTATTTTTGCGCACCAAACACCTCAAAACCTATTTCTAAGCTATGTAAAGTATATTTAGGGCATATTTAACTTATGATCAAGTTCCAGAATGTTCGTTACAGTACGAATCGGCATACTTTTGCAATTTATCGAAATTAGTCCCTGTAAGCGAATAAACTTGATTTCGGCATACCAAACCATCCAAAACTTATTTCTAAGTTATGTAAAGGTTATTTAAGGTATGTTTAGCCTATTTCACTATTCTGGAGTGTTTGTTGCATTAAACTGGTTATATTTACGCATCAGATCGCGTATAACCTTCAAGAAAGCGATTTAAAGCTCGAAATTGAACGTGAATTGATATGCGCAAACGATACACATATTTATACAAATCCCAAGTATGAAATACAATAGTTAATTGATTTGGTATTTGTTTGATGGTGGCAGAGGCACAGGTGTGTCACAGTCTCCCCTACTTTAGGAAATTTCGTCCCGAAATTTATTCGTAGGAGTCTGTCTGTGATGCTGTGTTAAATAATTGTCTTGCATGGAATATAGGGTGTTTATCTATTTGTGTAGAATAACCCATCAAAGATATGCAAGGCATAATTCTGTCATTTTGCTCAACGGACATTCTTCAGAAATGAAAATGAACGAACGGAGTTATTTTCAACAGGTATTCTTCGGAAATGGAAAATGAAGGAATAAACAAAAGGAGATTCATTTCCTCAACGGACATTCTTCAGAAACGAAAATGAACGGACGGAGTCATTTTCTACAGGTGCTTCAGTAGAAACGGAAATGAAGGGACAATCAAACGGAGATTCATTTCCTCAACGAACATTCTTCAGAAACGAAAATGAATGGACGGAGTCGTTTTTAACAGGTGCTTCATTAGAACGGGAAATGAAGGGACAATCATGTGACAACGCTCACATTTACAGGTATCCATACAATTAATTAATATTAACTTTGTGCTTAATGACTGTGCTAGAATTACAACTTACGAATTAAACTGCTTTATGAGTTCTGCATCATACATACATATGCATCACATTCATACTGTCACTCCATTTATTGCACACAAAGTTTAGTGATAAACTTGATGCACAAAACACAGTTAGCACAGTGAACGGATAACTCAGAAACATGCTGACAATGCCAGCACATAGACAAACAATAGGTTGAGGGACCTATTTGACATTCTTGGAAACCTGCTAGGAATCTATTACTTTTAAGTCCAAGGACTAAATTGTCATTTTTGAAACTATATAAATACAAGGGTTAAAGTGTAATTATTTCAAACTACAAGTTTAGGGTTCTTTTTGTAATTTTTGAAACTTATTTTATATAAAAAAAAAAGAAATAAATATAAATTGTTTTAAAAAGTCTAGGGTTAATTTGGTCATTTTCTGAAACTTAGACTTCAGGGACTAAAACTGACTTTTAGAAACTTATTTAATTGAATATCCTAACCAGGTTAACTTTTATATAAAGGATTCTTCTTTAAACACTAACTCAGTTAGTGTAACTAACTGAACAGTACAGGGACCATTTGTGTACAAAATGAAACTTAAGGGGCCAAAGTGTAAATATTCAAAAATTCGGAAAAAGGGGGGGTTGAACCGGCCACAGAGAGAATCGAACCCGAGACCACCCAGTTATCAAACGAACACGTGACCGGTCGAGCTAAGCCCTCATTCAGTTAATATATGAAACTTAATTTCATTTATATATTATTAAGGATTTAATATAATTAATATTAATTCAGAAAATAAAAAGGTTTCATTAAAACCTCAAAATCGGCGCAACCCGGAGTCGAACCCGCACCCCTCCGCAAACAAGCCACGCGTACAACCATCTGATCTACAAGCTGGGATGTGTTTTATTTGAAATCTTATAATATATATATTAACATTATATTCGAGCTGAATTACACATTCAGATCCGCAAGGTCGCGGATCTCATCAAAAATCACCAAAAATCGATTTTAATCCAATTTTTTTTATCTGTAAAGTTACCCACATGATTCCCAACCTATCCCAACTAATCCTAATCATTCAATCGACATAATTTCGTACCAACTCCACTAATATCGAACTTTTTATTTAAAAATTTAAAGTGGGTCGATTCCACTATGATTTGTCGAATCTGAGATCGAATTGGACCTCTATATAAGATCCCTAGATCACCATGAACATCCTGCACCTCTCACATATCTCAAAAACATCGAAACAAGTTGTTAAACGAACCTGCAACTCGCCGGAATACTCACTTTTTCGCCGGAATTTTTCAATCCGATCATCCTTTCAATACCGGTTAGTTTTTATCCGTCCAATTAGTTTGTTTACACTTATGCAATGATTCCCTAGAGTTAAACTTGATAAAACACAGTTTTCCCGTAGAATTGAAAGAGTTGACTTTCTGTTTGACTCCAATTGGAGAAGATGACCAGTTCCTGTTTGGTTATAAGTTTAGCAGTCCTAAACCAAACACAAACAGAAGCTTAGCCCAGTGGTTAAGACTCTGTTTGGTTACAATATAGACCCGGGTTCGAACCCAGGGGTCTGCATTTCGTTTTAATCGTTTCATTTTTAATATTTTCAACATTCCAATAATTTTTATAAGATTATTAATCACTGTTGCTTTTATTAAAAATGTGAAATTAGTCAATTTATTTATAAAACTAATTTTTGCAATATTAAAACAGTTTATTATTAAATAATTAATAATAAATCGATTTTTAGGAATTAAAATCTGAAATTTTCAGATTAATTATTTGAAGTGTTGATCTTTACAAAAATAATGTTGCTACTGATATTTTATATAATTTCGATATTTATATAATTAAATCAGTAATATTCAAGTTCAATAATTAAAAATGTTATTTTTAATTATTCTGATATAAATTAATTATATCACTTGTACAATATTTTGCCAATAATCATTATATTTAATTATGTTATTTGATTATACTAATTAAATATATTTGATTTATTATTACAAATGTTTATATTAAATCAATTGTACATTATTACAATTTTATTATTTATGATAAATAAATATTTTTCATAAATAATTCCTTTATATCATGTTCATTTTTCCGAGCCCTCTAAACATATAATTCACAAGATCCTTCTGTTAATCACTATCAAATACAATAAATGCTCAACAAATCCCGTCAACACTATACGACCTCAATATTGATACATTATTCTTGTTCATGTACGATTCATTAGGACAACTTTGAGTTTCCTTATTATCAGACACCTTAATCTTGACTTGCGTATTCGGAAACACTTGCAAAATAAGGTGAGTTCATGTTCCCCCTTTTCTCTTAACTGTTTTTAATTTTATACTTCAGGGGTGGAATACATGTTACAACTATTACAGACATTATTATACATGGTATGGTTAGCTTAAGGAGGGTTTTACTACTAGACTGTGAAAGGTGGGCACAACACTTAAGGCCATTAATCCTCGTCGTAGGACCGAGGGACATGAGTGATAGATCTATTTAGGTATAGCAAGCCCACACCCATGAGGCCGGGGCGGCCCATAGAGGTGACTATGTCTTCCAGCCAGAAGCCCGGTACAAATATGCTATGTTTGAGTTTTCCTGCACCTTTTCACACATACTAATGGCTTTGCAACCCATTGGTGATCTCTTTTTCCTTAATTGCTACATACCAGGGACATTTATACACACAATGTAACACCTGTGTCATTTCAACCATCAAACAAATTCCAAACCAATGAAATATTGTATTTCATACTTTGGACTTGTATAAACATGTGTATCTTTTGCACATATCAAGTCTTGTTCGATTTCAAGCTCTAAATCGCTTTCTGGAAGGTTATACGCGCACTGATGCGTAAATATAACCAGTTTAATGCAACGAACACTCCGGAATAGTGAAATAGGCTTAACATACCTTAAATAACCTTTACATAACTTAGATATAAGTTTTGGGAGGTTTGGTGTGGTGAAATCAAAGTTATATCGCTTACAGGGACTAAAGTTGACAAACTGCGAAAGTATGCCAATTTGAACTGTAACAGACATTCCGGAACATGACCATAAGTTAAACATACCATAAATATCCTTTACATAGCTTAGAAATAGGCTTTGAGGTGTTCGGTATGCTAAAATAAACTTTTGTGTCATTCAGGGACTAAAAGCGTCAAAAAGTGCACAAGTTTGCATTTTCGCGCATAACTTACGTTCTGAATACATCCGGACATCCAAAAATTTATGTAAGCATGACTACATTATATTTTATGGTTCGCCTTAAGAAAAATCCATTCGTCGCGTCATTTGGATCGTTTTTCGCGCTTGTGCGCATTCCGTCGTAATTAAGCGAACATCGCGTTCGTACGGCCAAACGAACCGACATCCGAGATATTTTTGAACACATTTTAAGTTCCCTATACTTTAACTTCATTTTAGAGCTTTGAAATGGGGTTAACGGGCCATAAACGTGTCAAAAATGGGCTGAATGCATGACAGGGACCAAAAGTGTAAATCTGCCAAACTTAAGCCTAGCGGTGCGCTACACTTTTAGCGTAGCGGTGCGCTAGGGGTCTGCAGACCAGATGCAATGTACTTAACAGCCTGTTTTCAGCTGGATTAACCTCAACCACACATTCCTAATTATCTAGTCATCTGATAAGGATGGATTTCCAGCCACCATAAGGTTCCGACAAGTGTACGGGTTGGATTCATGGCACGTTTTCCATGGAACGATCCTAACGGTTCGGGTATTCCTATAAATACCCAACCCACACAACCTCATTTTGCACAAGAATTCTGATTTGAGAGCTCTAAGTTGAAACCATTGTTTCATACCTGAGTTCTTGGATCGGGATTAGCATTCGGGGACCCTTCGTAAGTATTCTTTCGTTCTTTTCCTTATTTTATTGCTTTTCGAGTCCGAAAGTCAAACTTTGTTTGACTTTCAGCGTTGACCAGTAATGGTCAATGCGAAGTTCGTTTGAACTTCGCAACGTGAGTGTAATCACGTTGGTTATAGTCCCTTGGGACTATGCCTACTGATTACCACGTTGTCTAGGGTCGTAGGGTAAGCGATCTGATAAATCGCTTATACCTCGAACCCGACCCAGTTTGGTCGATCATTAGCATCCGACCAAATACATTAGGTGACCCTAGTATAGGGCATAACCTTCCGAGGTTATACCCTATGGTCACATCGTTTAAGTAGTTGTATGATAGGTAGTTTATATGCCTTAGGTAAATTACCAGAATACCCTTTTCATGTATAATTGGTAATTAAGCATATGTAACCTAAACTTTTGTCACATAACTGATTTTGTAACACGTTTAGGCATATAACACTTGTCATAGGACTAGTTAGGCGATCCGAACGCGTTCCACGCGAACGACGCGTTAAAGTAGCATAAGCTACCTAAACGGGTCGTAATGGGTCGTAGACACTTAGGTTAAGTTTCATTTAGTATGTAGGCTTTGATTAACCATATCACATGAGTTCCTACACTCATTTGGTTTACAAACCCTCATGCTACCCAGTCTTCCGATTTAGGTCCGGTTTATTAATGTAGTTACCTATATTAGGTGCCGTTTGATATTCCGCGATCTCTAGCATTGCTTGGTGGTTATCCTAGGACTTCTGAGCAATCTCAAGTGAGTACATAGACCCCTCTTTTACTGTTTTCCAAACTGTTTTGGGGTGAAACACATGTGCCTACTTGTTACTTTCATGCTTTCCTGTTTTCACATCATATACATGCTATGTTCGTTAGTACATTATAGTACATGATTTCATTACATCTTATGCTAGGTGTGCCCATTGTGTGCATTACTTGGTACATTGTTTTACATTACATTTCATGCTAGGTGTGCCCATTGTGTGCATTACTTAGTACATCGTTTTACATTACATTTCATGCTAGGTGTGCCCATTGTGTGCATTACTTAGTACATCGTTTTACATTTCATCTCATGCTAGGTGTGCCCATTGTGTGCATTACTTAGTACATTGTTTTACATTGCCTTTCTGTTGCATATGCTTATCCAGCGTATGAACACATTATACTACATTTTGAACCGTTGTAATCATTTGACTATGTGATCCGTTGATATCTGTGAACCGTTTGTATTTGTAACCGTTGAACCACGTGAACCGTTTGTAACCGTTGAACCACGTGAACCGTTTGTAACCGTTGAACCATGTGAACCGTTTGTAACTATTGAACCGTTTGTATCCATTACATGATTTACATTAGACATGAACATTACTTTGGTGGTTTGGTTTGATTAAGTGATTAAGTAACGACGCGTGTGTAATATGATACAAACATGGTGGATACGCCGCTGGTACTTCCTATATATAAGTGTTTGTATGGTATTACATATCGTAGCGTTATTTGAATCATTTCAGTTTGATACATATAACATTTTATACAAATAACATACTTTTCACAAGACATTGTTTTACAAAACAACTTATCTTATACAAACTCAGTCTACATGGTTATTCATTTAACCATACATTATTCTTTTATCTATACATATCATTTGAACTTATTGATTTTCAAACGATTTACAAGACAAAGCAAATTACAAGGTTCATGACTAAACATTTTCTCAAACATAAGTCATGAAACCTATTTTCACAAAACCTATGTATCTCACCGGCATTTTTATGCTGACGTACCTATTTTCACATGTGTTTTTCAGGAACTGTTGCATAAGATGATCAAGATACATATAGGCAGACTTGGGCTTTAGTGACAATAAAAGATGCAGACTAGTTAATTATGTTGTATTTCCTTGTTTGTTAAGACATTGTAACACTTTGATCAATAAAACGAAACTTCAATTGCCATGGATTTGAAACAATTAATTCTGTTACAACACTCCCCGATGTTTCCGCCACGTTTTGTATGTTCTATGTGGTCGGGGTGTGACACACAAGACATATTTTAAAGGCTTATATACACAGACTTACACATGAACTCGCTCAACCTTTTTGTTGATTTTTCAAACTACATGTATTTCAGGGAACTAGCAGGATCTGGCAGGGTATGCATGTGTCTAGCTGCGTTGGATAATAGATGTCATCCAGAGTTGTGAAGTTTAAGAGGTGTAACCTATTCCTGGAAGGGTTACATGTCTCTAAACCTCGTCTTATCTAAAGTCTTTTGGGTGTCTTATGAACACGTTTTAAATAATTTATGGTTTGTAACTTATTTCAAATGTCGATGTTTCTATACAATGTTGTGGAGGTATTTTCTCACTTTTATTAATGGATGAACATCTCGTATTTTTATCATATAGCATTGTTGTGATTGTTGCTATGGTATTAAGAAGTCACACCAAATAAACCCACGCTTCC
>JARYGA010007221.1:0-44245 GCA_030545235.1 Helianthus tuberosus | reverse complement strand
AATGCTCTGGCATTCTTCTTGGGTCCTTCAGTTATCTTAGCTTTGCTGGTTATTGCTAGAGCTAGTTTCGGACAATTTGGTTTGATGTGCCCAGTTTCTCCACAATTGAAGCATAGCCTATTTCTAGGTTTCCTCCTACAATCTTCTTCCTTGTGTCCAGACATTTTTCCAAAGTTGCAGTATATTGAGCACCTTCCAGAGTGCTTCCTTTTGCAATACTTGCAGTGATGTGCAGAGGAAGAACCTGTACCTTTCCGACGGATGGAATTACCGTAGCGAAATTCTTGGGTAAGCCTTTGAGCTAGGTTCTTTCTCTGGTTTTCCTTTTGTGTGCGTACTAATTCATCAGTCAGGGTGTTGGCTAGTTCTACTGCTTCTTTTATGGTTTGTGGCCTAGCTACCTTGACTACATGTTCGATCTCACTAATTAATCCCCAAAGGTAACGGGAGATTAATACTGGTTCAGGTGAGGCTAAGGTTGGTACGATTCTATCATATTCAAAGAATATGGTAATGTAACCTTTGCAGTCTTTTCCAATCATTTTGAGATTTAGGAACTTATTGGCGATTTGTTCCTTTTCATGAGGATGACATAATTTCCTTTCGACTATTTCTTTAAAGTTAGTCCATTCCATATTATAAACTCTGTCACTTCCTCTAGACTGGAGAATAGTATTCCACCATTCTAAGGCTGCATTTTTGAAAAGATTAGAAGCAAACATAATCTTATCTTCATCTGCACATTTACTTATTTTTATGACTACTTCTGTCTTTTCTATCCAGCGCAAGGCTGAAATGGCTCCTTCATTTCCTACGAATTCTATTGGTTTGCAGGCCAAGAATTCTTTATAAGAACAACCGTAAGAGACGGTTCTTCTTCTTTTAGGAATTGGAGCTTGGATTATTGGTCCGTTATTATCGTCCACACTGTGACTTGGTTCAGTGGGTTGGCATTTACTTTCAATTGCAGATTTATCTGCTTCTTTAACGGTCTTGATAATATAGGGCATAGCATCGATAATTCCTTATGCTACTATATATTGGATGGCACTGTTATCTATTTGGTTTCAGTTATTTTCATTATTCGGGTTTTCCTGATTTCTTTCGTTGTCCATCTGAATTGGAAATATTTATCAGGTATTAATTATCACAGAATAAAATTTAATACAAACAATCACACAAACAGATTGATCAAAATCGTCGAACATTGCGACTTTACTATTTTTATATATCTATATATATGCATCTATTACATATTACAACTGAAAATTAAACACATCAGTAGTTATGCATCTATATCTATTTTAGCCTATATATATATATTAAAGTACAAAATTAAACACATATCTAGGTATTATTCTAGCTGTCATGTATCCAATCATGTATCTCACGCTCAACATGTTTCCACATAAGTTTCTCCCCTATTTGACGAATTCTATTTCCTTCGTCCACTAAGTTTTCGTCATACTGATGGAGTTCCTGCACATATTCTCGACTCATTAGTGGGTTTAATGATGGGGCTGGCACGGGTTCTTCAGGAGTATATAGTGCCGAATACAATCTATTGTCATCTAACCATGGATCAAATTCTGAAGAGATTGGGGTTGGGATTCTAGGTAACACATTGGGGTCAAATGCAGGTATCAGGAATTGGTTTTCCTGATTTGGTTCTAGCATTTGTTGGTCTGGGAATAAGGGTAACAGTGGTGGTTCAGCTATTCGGTTTAGGTTAGAGTCTACTGCGGTAGTGGCTAGCATATGGAAATCTGCCAATTGCCTATCAAGTTCCTCTTCCCACAGTGGTCTATTGACTGCTTCCAGAGTTTGGGCATTCACTTCCATATTGGCTTTTACTATTGCTCTTTGTTGTTGTAATTTCTTCATCCTCTTTCTTCTCTCATGCGCTCCTCTATTAAACCATCCTCTCTTTTTGGAACGTAATAGTTCCTCAGACTGTGCCTTAAAAATAAATATTCCTTTCTGAGTATCAGCTGAGTATCCAGAGGTATTTGGCTAAGATGAGGTTCCTTCATCTTTTGGGGAACTAGCTAATTGATGATAAGCGTCGGATGTACCTTGCTCACTCATACTGTAAACTAACAATTTTTCAAATAACACAAAACAATAATATACATATTTACACATAATCACATAAATTATTTCTTAACACAGTTTATTTAAAATTTAAGTGTCAGCAGAACACTTCATTGGCTTAAACCAGTGGTTGTAGCTCTGATACCACCTTCTGTCGCAGCCCCCGACCCCTGCCCCGGAAGGCAGGCGGCCGCGGAACACATTGCGCAGAGCGGGTGGTATTGGTGTTTATTAATTTGGCAGCGGAAATGAGACATCAAGACCGTAGTTAGGAAATAGTTTATCAGAGTTAAAACACCAAACTTTTTATAATAAATAAATGGGATAAAACCCAAGTTTCCATTACAATACATTTATAGGGATAAACCCTAGTTTATTGAAAACAAGACTCCTTTTTATTTAGGTAACTTTTATAGCCACTTTTCCAAGCCTTCAATGCTCTCCAGCTAGCTTCTATTAGCTTCACATTAAGTTACCTGAAATACGTTTTAAAAAGATTTTATCAGCAAGAAATACTGGTGAGTGCATCCCAGTTTAATCAAAACAGTTTTATAACTTTACAGTATTGAGAGCGATTACAATGTTTATATCTACATAGTTACTCATTCAGTACTGTCAACACCTGACTTGTGCTTCATGTTACTCATTGGCTAACTCTTTGTCCAATAGTAACGGATTACAATAATGTATACAAAACCCTAAAATACCGGCAGTGGTTGTAGAATACATAGACTCAATCACTGTTAAGTATCATTGAAAACATTTGAGGTTTTGGTAAAAAGGTGACAAAAAGTAAGATGTACTCACATTGTTTGCTGAGGTAAAACTAAAGCTTCCTGGTGAATCTCCTGGTTATTATCTATTAAAAATTAAACAATGCACACGTGTTAGTAAGATAACCCAAATCAAATTAATCGTACAACTCGAGACAGAACTCCAATGACTGAGTCAGGCAGAGCCTTGACATGCATTACGGAGTCCTAGATCAATCGGGTGTAACACGAGACAGAACTCCAAGAACTGAGTCAGGCAGAGCCTTGACATGCATTACAGAGCCCTAGATCGATCGTGTAGGGTAACAAATAGGGGTTATAATACTTACAACGAGGCAGAGCTTCGCTTTATAGGGGTATTATTTCCCGAGAGTTTTAGCCTACTAGTGATCAGAGAAAAAGAAAAGAATTGAACGTTTCAAATGAGGCTTAAGCCTCTATTTATAGGGCACATGAGAGGCGGTTCGCGGCCCGCGAAGCCCTGCTCTAACTCTCTCGCGGTCCTCGAGGGCTTAGGGTAGGATCTAGCTTAGTCGAGTCAACCGGATAGCCTCATCGCGTAACCGGACATGTGGCGCAACAGGGTGCCGCCTGGTGTCACTGGGTCGCGGCCCGCGACACTCACTCTCAAGGGGGTCGCACCCCGTGAGAGATTTATAATATTTTTTTTTGTTTGATTTTCATAAATATTAAGGTTATTAGGGTCCGTTTCTCGTATACGGGGTATATTAGGAACGCTTAGGGTTGTGTTTAAGGGGTTTTAGGAGGGTTGTTATATAATGGGTTTTGTGTAGTGGTGTAGTTCACAAAAATTTTCCTACAAGTTCGGAAATTTTTCAGGGTTCAATTTAAGGATTCTACGGGTTCGATGGCGAAATTTCTACTAGTTATCATAAAGAGGAAACATATGTGTTTAATACAAAACAATTTTTAAAGTAAAAAATTGTAGGAAGTGTCAGATATATGTATGCGTAGTGAAGCAAATCAAGCTCACATTCATTCAATCACAATTATGGAAACATCAATTTAATACAACAGACTCTCTTATATATAGACAATGTCAACAATCAACTATTTAACGAACCTACCTAATTACACTGCTAACTCATCATAACTAACTCGGTAGACATACTCACTAATATGCCCACTCAAGCTGAATGAGGAGAATCCACGTGAAGCTTGGACCTAAGATACTATAATGCACCAACAGTGCTCAGAAAATGTAGCCTGAATACCAAAAACATATGTCAGTTATCCCAAATCCTTAAACGCAAACTGGGAGTTTAAGCGCCCAATCAATCCAGTAACGAAATCAAAAGAGCTCCCAGTAATAATGATGTCATCAACATAAATCAAGACATAACAGATTATCGGATCTGTTGATCCCAGATAAAGATACCCAAATACTTAATATGGCAAGTGATTTCAACAAATAAGAAAATATTGTGCGAAACTAGAAGTCAAACTTTCAAGAAACAACTTATTGAATTTTCAAGTGTATTGATGACTTTGTAAAACAAAGTTATTGGATATTACAAAATGAATACTCAAATAATTCTATTCGAAGGGTAATGGAGTTTATGTTGTGTGTATTGAATGTTAAGCACAACTCATTTAACCTCCTGGATTGACATCTCTATTTATAGAGAGTCTAGATATGAATAAACATTTGTTTATTCACTACTTGCTCTGCACAAAGGGATATTTTGGCATATTCATTGAATCGGTTATTGCCAAGTTGTTGCTTTTTGGGTTTGTGTCAGGGCTTATTTCGAAGGCAAGTAGGTCCACCAGAATTTCTGGTGACCAGCTTACCAGAATTCTAATGAACTTGATCATTAGATTTCTGGTTATCAGACTTATCAGATTCTGATGATAAATACCAGATTTATCATCGGACTTCATCAGAAAGATCTTGCCTAATTGTCTTCTTTGTCTTGATCTTCTCCTGATGCTTAGTTGAAGATGTATCTTTCTTTTCTTCTTGTCAAGATATCATGTATCTTCAGCTTATGATCAGGATGATCATCTTTTTCTTCAATACTTACATTTAAAGTTTTCTAACAATGCCCCCTAAGTATTGTAAGAAAAATGAACTACCTTATGATAGTTGAATGTACTAAAGAATATTTCCCAAACAGTGGAAACAGAATTTGCAAGTCACAAACAAAATACTTCTGTTTTGAAACAGATTACATGAAAGTAAAATTTAAAGAAAATCAAACATGTTTTCAATACAATTTCAGACGTTTGTGCACATCTCCTGTCTTCAACTTTTTCTTGTAGGAGATGTATTTCTTGCAATTGCCATACATGCCCTTGTACCATATTCTTGCTTGTATCCACTCCTCAATCATCTGGTCAATCTCCTGTCTCTCTTTTTCTTTGTTCTTCTCTTTCTTTTGAAGCTGCTCCTGCATTTTGTTCATGCACTCCTTAATATATCTCAGTGTTTGGTTGGAGTACTTGCAGATGTCAACACTTCTGAACAGAGCCTTATTGTTTTCAAAATCTTTGTACACAACACAGCGAGACTGTGTCTGTCTTTAATCTTGGGAAGTTCAATGATTTCTCCAATTCTTGCATCATCTTTCAGCTCTGAGGGAATTGAAGTGTCAGGTGCAGAAAGATGGACCTTCTTCTTATGCACATACTCATAGTTGATACACAAATCAAGGTTAACAAAAGCTATTCTTTCAAATAGCTTCATTCCTGCTTTTGATATGCTTATCAATGCTCTTCTGATAAACTGAGTGTTGTCTTTTTCCTTTTCATAATAGTTCTTCATAAATAGAATATCCAAAGGATGCAGCTTATCAGCAAGGTCTCTATTTGTTACTTTCTGTTCTGAGCCATCTTCTCTAAGAAGAGTGTATCTATTTTGTACAAAGTGTCCTCCAGCACCATCAGACCCAATCTTCTCTTGATCTACTTTCATGATTCTTTTTATCGGATTTGGATTGGTGTAGTGGATACTCATTGCACCTTTTTCTAGCACATCTTCTTCAGCACATCTTCTTCAGTCCAGTAATATTCCTTCAGGTTGTGCTCAGAGAATATCATGACATCCCTGTCAATTTCTAGAACCATGACTGTTTGAGTTTCAGAAATTTTTCTCTTTACAATTTGTGGCTGTCTTGAAGAGTGAACTTCCTCTTCCCAATTCTTCATGGCTTAATGGGTTATGTTTTTACTAATGACAGTGTCCCTAGATGAAGTTTGCTTTGGACCAGATTGTGGGACTTTGACATTCAAATTAGAGATAACCAAAGGTGAGGATGCTAACCTTTTTACGATTTCTTCTTTTGAGATTGCAGGAGGTGGACCCTTTAAAGTGGTTCCAGCTTGAGTGATTGATGTGACAATTGGTTGCTGCCTTATGGGCTTGGGAACTTCCAGATGAGATGCTTCAACAGGAATGGGCTTCATGATTTCCTGGGGGTCAATCTTAGCCAGTCTAGAAATGTTGAAATGCATTCTCTTCATGAGAGATTGCACTTCACCCACAAGTTTGGTATTATTGGCTTCATTCTCCTGTACTTTAGCAAATTCTACTTGATTCTTTTCCTGTAGTGTAGCCCATTCTTTTATTAGATTCTCAAGGGCATCAGTGATGCTATTGTTGCTTGCCCTTAGAATTGTAATCTCTTCCAGAACTTTGTTAGAACTGCTTGATTGTCTTGACTCCATAGCATTTGTGACTTGTGTTTTAATCTTCTCCATTTTTGTGAAGATTTTGTGAATTTCTGATGCAGAAATACCTGTTTCTGGTGTCTTTTCTTTCTGTTTCTATAGAGCTTTCAGAGCTTCAGTGTTTTTCTCTATTTGTGTCTTGATAAGTTCCACTGATTCTGAGAAGGTCTTCGATTCATCTCTTTGACCTTTTACTTCTGACAGCAGCAGATCAAGCTTCTCTTCTACTGGATTTTTCTTGCAGACATTGAGTACATTATCCAGAACTCTTTGAAGATTTTCTTATGTCATTGAGGTGGTTAAGGGATATTTGGAACAACAGATGTTCCTTCTAATACACCAGTTGCAAACACATTTGCAGCTTTTTGGAAATGATTGGTGTACCCTTGGATTTACCAGAATCTGGTGCATCCTTAGGTATGCCAGAGTCATCTCCACCAGATATGAAAAAACTCATTTTCACCCTGGATTTCCTTATGTCCTTGAATCATTCCAGTGAATGATTCTCTATAAGTTGTTGAGATAAACATATTATCTCTTCCTAGATTTCCTTGATAAGTTTCCTAATCTCCATCTGTTGAGATCTCATCCTCTTCCTCATCATCTGATTTAGAGTTGAGATGAAATGAACTAGAAACATCCTTATTAACAACAGTTTTTCTAGGTTCAACTTTGTAAGATGCAGTAATTGAATCTTCAGAATTTGACCTATTTATTGAAGTGTCAACTAAAACTGTGTTTAAGAGAGAATCTATACCAGCAACATGAGACTCTTCATATTGTAGAACTTCTCTGTCTTGATGGGTTGTACCAGCAACATGTGATTCCTCATAATGTTGGACTTCAGTGTCTTGATGGGTTTCATATTCAAAGTGGAATCCAGCATCAGGATTCTGATGGCTTTCTTCAAATTCTGGTGCTTCCCTGTTTTCTGGTGAATTTCTGATTATTAAAATTGGGTTTTCTTCAGCATGTCCTGATTCTGATGTCTAAGATTTTTGAACTTCTTCTTCTTCTGGTAAAGAAGATCAGTCATACACTTCATTAGTGGGTGCATCTAATGGTGTGACAGGTTTGTTGAGGATCTCCTCATGTTTCAGTCTGTATGGTGAATCTGATGGAATTAGATTCAACATACTTTCTGGTAACACAGGGACATCCCTATCTAATGTCCACCCTTGATTTGCACTCCAAAGCTTCATTATTGTTGAACTCCAAACATCTTCTAAGATAGGAATTTCTACATTCCTTTCAGTAAATGTTTCAGTAATGAAAATTGAAATGAACCTTGGATATGGTAAATGAGAAGAGATTTTCCCATTTCTTGTAAGGAATTATCTTTTTATCAAGTTGAAGATTTCTGTCCCATAATCAAGTTTGAACCCTGTTATGAGTCCATACATGATTGACAGAATTGATTGGTTCACTTGATCAGCTCCTCCTATCTTTGAAGTGAGACACTTGTTTAAAGTTTCCATCATGACTTGCCAGAATGCTGGCAGTTTATTTCTTCTGATTTCACCAATTTTGGTGACCTTCTTATTCTTGTATCCTAGCTCAATGAAGAAACTTATTAGCTCCTTTTTCTTGGGGTTTGAATGTAGTTACCAAAAACAGGAAGCTCAAGCCATTGTCTTACTCTTGCAGGGGTTAATGTCACAGAAACATTTCCCCAAACATGAGCAGAGACTTGATTTTCCCCATCTTCACTGAAAGTGTGGATGAATTGCTGCAACAATCTCTCTGGTACTTCTTTTCCTTTAGTCAGTGCTCTTGAGATTGGACATCTGAAAAGGAATTCCACCAGAAGTTGACATCTTTCATCATATTCGGAATGCTATGTATTCATCAATATATTGTTCTCCTTTATTAGCAAAAATTGATGATTTTCAATAAATGGAGCATCGTGTTGAATGATCGAAATGTTGAGATTAACTTCTGCCATTGCTGAATTTTGAGAGTTAGGGTTTGATTTTGAGGAATTTTGGCTTTTGAAAAACAGAGGGTTTTTAGGGTTTAAGTCTTTTGTAAGATTAAAGGTGAGTGATGAAAATTTCTGTTGAGTTTGGGTTTTATGGTGAGAGGTTTAGCAGAGATTTGGTTGTTATGGGAGTTGAGGGGACATGGAACGTGGGTTGTAATATCAGTTAATAGGTCATTAATTACCTTTATTACCGTTAGATCGTGTGATATGAGGTTGGTTCATAAAGTAACTGTTGGATCGTGGGTATCAAGGTAAATTTAATGGGTATTATCCGTGCAAACGTGGGTTTTAATTATGTCTTCTCAACTTTCATTTTCTTCAATCATTCCTTTTGTTAGAAAAGTAACTGATTTTGATTGGAGAACACTAACGGCCACATGACACCTTTCCTTTTGTGTGGGACCTATTTTAGAGAAATAGTCCAATAATCTACCTTTATATTCTTCCCCCTTTTTCAAAGTCAAAATTCATTTCTGATGACGTCATCAGAAATAAATCCCATCTTCTGATAAATTTGAACAATTTTGGATTATGATGTTTTCTGTTCATTTGTTAACAGAAGTCAACAGAAAAAGTTCCCCCTTGACTTGTAAACATAAGTCAACAGAAGTTAACAGAAGAAGTTCCCCCTTGACTTGTAAACATAAGTCAACAGAAGTTAGCAGTTTGAGAAGTTCCCTTTAGATAGAGTGTTCTAGTGCATCCTTTTTTTGAGATGAGAGGGAATGAGTAAGGATTAGAAGTATGACTTACATATGGTTTTCTGGTAGTGTCCAAGTCTGTTGTTCTTTCTTCAAGGAATTTTTTGTGAAAAAGTTTTAAATGATGAATGATGATGTATAGTTTTTCTCAAGTTTTCACACGGTTGTTTTCTCATTTTATCATTATCATTCCCCCTTTTTTTTTAAGTTTCAACTTTCAAGAAAAAAAATATTGATTTTTAACTTTTTTTTTTTAGAAAAATGTTTTTATCAGATTTGAAGTTATTTTACCAGATTTTACCAGATTTCATCTTTATGCTATCAGAAACTTAAAGTTTTGTGACAAATGTTTTGTTTCTGATGAACAAAAGTTGTTTTTGTGGTATTTAACTTCTTTATTTTACCATATGTCTTTACCCATTTTTGTTTTTCCTCCTTCCCCCCCCCCCATTCAGTGAACCAGAAAACAAAAAAAAAATGTAAAAGCATAATATATTAACTTTAAACAAACATAAAAAAACAAAACAAACAAACTAAACAAAAACAACCTAATTAAGTTCTATCTCTTCTTCTCCATAGATGATCTCATGGAATAGCCAAAGAGGGGTCACTTCACCAGTGCCGTGGTCAGTTGGTATGAGCATAGCGTGTCTGATATTCTGTTGAAGCATCACTTCTTCCCTGGGGAACCATGCAGGAATACCTCCAAAATCCAGCTGGCTAGTGATTATCCTTATCAGAAAACAAGGATAAACTAAGAAAGGCCTGCTAGACCACAGGTTGCACATAAGATCTTTGATTATATAATGAGAGAAATTATAAGGGATATCCTATACAAGTGCATGTAAAGGTTCCATCAACCAGTAGGAGATTTCGTGATGGTTAAAGATTTTCTTTGAAAAGCATGCCCCCATTTAAGTTACCAAGTACTGCCATGGCTTGATGAAGCCTGTTTTTCTGATTGGCCTGTTTGGATTAACCATGTTATACCCCATTTGTTCTAGGGTTTCATCTATTTGTGCTCTTGTAAAGAGGACAACATCGTTGTCATCATCAAAGTTTAAAACTCTTCTGATGATGTCCTCAGTTACAAAAATAGGTGTGTTGAGCACCACACTTTTGATGGAAGTTAAACCCCTTCCTTCATGCAACTGCAGTGTTGCATTTCTCCAGAACATCTGGAAGATGTCTGGGTAGACCATGATGTAAGCTGAAAGGGCATAGCCCAAATGGCTTGACATGAGCATGTTTAGGATGACTTGGCATCCCTCCCATGCAGGACCCTCAAAGTTGGTCCTCAGCCTAAGGTTGTGAGACGGGTGGTGAGGAAGTGGAAAAAGATCAGCACCAATGCTTGCCATTTTTGGTTGAAAGAAGTGGAGAAGATGAAAAGTTTTTCAAGGGTTTTTCTTGGATGAAAGTGACTGACTAAGCTTGAAGAGGTAGTTATTTATAGAAAAAGTTAAGTTTGCCTTAAATGACATCTACCTTCTTTAGATTTTGTATCTCCATTTTCTTTGTTATTAAATTTTTCTGTCAGATTGCAAAGAGAATAAGTGATATAAAATCTCCTACATTAATGGTTTAGGTGCCCATTTCTGATAATTTATCATGATTATCTGCCTATATGTCACTTCTATCCCCTTAATATTGATGAAATGTAATGAATAAAGGAGAGAGAATTAACGACCATCGACGAGTTCCCAGAAGCTTTCTGTCCATGACGTTATCACCCTTATTCTAAAGAGATAAAATTTTGATTACCCTAGTCTAAAGAGATAAAATTTGCAATTATAAAATAAAGAAAATGAAAGAAAAATAAAGAATACAGATGTAAACAAATAAAATTTAAAAAATCAATGAGAAATGATGATTACGAATGGACTTTGTGCATGCATGTGAAAAGATAAAGAAAAAAATATGATATCTTATGTTTCATCAGAAATTCTGTTGACTTGGTCAACTTCTGGTGCTTACCAGATTTTCTGGTGAAATGTGAAGTTTCTGATAGATTATCAGAATTTCCACCAGAATTCTGGTCAGATGTATTTATATCAGATTTTCCTTTATTTTGTGACTCAGTTTCTTTTTGTTCAATTTCCATGTTGACCATTCCCAATTTGCTGATCAGAAAATTGTGTCTATTTTCATCTAAAGGTTTAGTGAAAATATCAGCAAATTGATTTTCTGTTGGAACAAAATACATTTCTATGTTACTTTTTTCAACATGATCTTTTATGAAGTGGTATCGGACATCAATATGTTTTGTACTTGAGTGATGAACTGGATTTGAGGTTGTTGCAATGGCACTCATAGAATCACACAAAATTGGAATTTTTTGTCAGATTCACTCCATAATCTTTTAGTTGAGTTTGCATCCACAGAACTTGTGAACAACAGCTTGCTGCTGCTACATATTATAATTCTGTTGTGGATGTAGCAACACAGTTTTGTTTGCCCAACAAACTAGTTTTTCTCCCAACATTTGACAGGCATTAGATGTGCTTTTTCTGTCAAGTTTGCATCCTGCATGGCCTGTATCTGTGTATGCAATTAGTTCTAAATTTGTGTTCTTAGGATACCATAGGCCAAGATTTGATGTTCCTTTTAGATATTTAAAAACCCTTTTGACTGCTTTCATGCGGGACTCTTTAGGATTGCATTGATAACTTGCCAGAAAACAACTTGAAAACATTATATCTGGTCTACTGATTGTAAGGTATAGCAAAGATCCTATCATTCCCCTATAAGTTTTTATATCTACAGGCTTTCTTTCTATATTAGAATCTAGTTTATTTCCAGTGGCCATGGGAGTCTTTGAAGATGAGCATTTTTCTAATGAATCCTTTTTCAAAATAGTTCTGACATAATTTGATTGACTCAGAAATATGCCATCACTTTTTTGTTTAACTTATAAACCAAGGAAAAAGGTTAATTCACCCATCATGCTCATTTCATTGTGATTGGTCATAAGTTTCTCAAACTTTTTGCAGAATTTATCATTTGTGGATCTAAATATTGTCATCAACATAAATTTAGACCAAAAGTGTGTGCCCCTTGTGTGTTTTTAGAAAGAGGGTTGTGTCAATAGTACCTTTGGTGAAGCCAGAATTGATTAAGAAGTTTGAAAGTGTTTCATACCATGCTTTTGGAGTTTGCTTCAATCCATACAAGGCTTTGTTTAGTTTATAAACATGATTTGGATATTGAGGGTCAACAAAGCCTTATGGTTGATGCACATTGTAACACCACGTAAAAACGTGTCCATTTATGTGAAGACACGTATCCTAAACTCCGATCATGTGAAAGATTTAGTTTGAAGGACTAAAGTTGACAAACGATGAAAATATGAAACCAAAGGGACTAAATGTGTCAACATGCCAAACTTATGCCTCTGAATGACCACACACGAAGAATATATCCTTAAATGAGTAATAAATTGGATACAAGAAGCCGTTTATGAAAATAATCGAAAGATTATAAACTACAGGGGTTAAACGTGTCAACATGTTAATTCTTACCTCTGAGTGACCTTTTAACGAACCCGAGGCTTCGTAATATTCAAATAAACTCCCAAGGATAAGTAATATCAGTTTCATACGGTTTCGAGATCGTTATGTAAGTTTTCAAGACTTTGGGTGAAAAGTGTCAATGAGATGAAACTAGTGTTTCGGTGACCATTTAACGAAACCGGACCTAATGAAGACTGGATACACTTCCATGATCCTTTTCAAACTAACTCCAAGAGCCCCTTATGCCAAAAATGGAGTTAAACAAAGTTACAAAGGACCAGGTACTGAAACTGTCAAAGTTAAAACATTTTTCACCTAAATTCAAGGTTGTCGCGGCCCGCGTAGACACCCTTTAAGTCTTACGTGGCCCGCGAGAGAAGGGCCAGCGTAGAAGGATGCTGCCAGCAGCAGGTTTCAGCTAAGAACCGACTTAACTCATTCAAACTGATACCAGGGGCTGATGTCGGATCTGTAATACCACTAGGACACCTGGGGTGATCCTAGATGCCTCCAAAACACCTGCCTTAATCTTGTTCCATGGCATTCATCTATATAAAGGCAATTAAGTGCCATTGTTCATTTGCTCATTCACTTGCAACTTTCACTACACTTCCATCTGGTGATTTCTGGTTAAGAAATGAGCTCAAGATTGTAGAAAAGATAGCTAGGACCCTTTGTAAGTGTCTTAGCCCCCTAATTAGTTCAGTTCTTAGTTTAAAAACCGAAAAGTCAAAGATATCGTAATCTGACTTTGAATTTCGGTTTAAACTCAAATGGTCATGCCACTATCCGAATTGAATGTGGTTATGTGACCATAATTAAGTAGGTGATTAACCCTTAAAAGGGAACCTCCTAATTATTTTGTTTGCTTAGTTAATTGTCGGGTCAAACTATTTATTTAAAAAGTCAAACTGGACAGAATCATGATATATAATTAAAATTAATAATTTAGAGGTTATAGATTATATTTTAACACTCTAATGACTTAGTAATCATTATTAGAACATGTCCAAACATGTCCAACCCGACAATTCTAAGTCTAAGGTCGGTTCGCAACCGAAAGTCGCAAAAGCTTGACTTTTGCTTTGACTTTCAGTTCTGACCCGAGTAAGCTTAATCCTTCCATGTTTTAAGTTTCCATTAGGACCACTTTATGCAATATTATAACCCCCTGGAGTTATATTACTTGGCCCTTAATACTTTGAATTATATGCTTATGTCCGTTATTATGCTTATAAATGCCATTTTTGCCCTTTTGACATATAAACAAGATTTTTAGAAATGTGAGTGGACAAAAACCTTTGTTACTGATATATAAGTATGTCCCAAAAATTTGATATCAGTTCTTGGTCTCAAACAAAAGTTATGCTTGATATCGTAAATTGAAGCTTTTTGTTAATTAAATTGCGATATCTAGCATAAGTCTTGTCTAAGCATTGGTTTTGACCCAAAACTCATTACCTACTGTTAAGATATTATTTTTAGGGATTTTTGGAATTTTTGATCAGATTATAATCTGATCATATCATGGAGTTCTTGTATAATTCGGTAAATGACGATAATACCCATTTTATGCATAAAATGAGATTAACAAATGATTTGAATGCCAAACCTTTTCCTACTGATTATATATATTAAATAAATTATTTTGAGCATTTAAAACTGATCAAAATCTCAGATTCCTATAAACATCTTGATTATCGTGCATTAGCGATTTTTACGCTAATTATAGTATGGTTTAAAACCATACTTAACAACCAAGAGTTGTTACCTACTGAATTTTTAAATAAATTTTAATGTTATTACAGTAGGTATAAGTCATGAACTCAGACTTCCAAAAATGTCCTTAAAAACATATGTGAAATGACCAAAATACCCTTTCAATGCATAGTTTGGTCATAATTGGTAAACCTCACATATGTGTAATATCTCACTGATGTAATGTAAAAAAATAAATATTTTTACTGAATGTTTAAGACCAGAACCCTAACTCACCATAAAATCTCTTTTATAAACATTAAAATGACCAAAACGTCCTTTCAGGACTTAAATTGGTTTTAAATACTTTTTGGGCATATATGCTAACATCCTACTGATGTATTAGCATATTCTAAGCATAATAACGTATGAGACCTGTATATAATTCATTTTGGCTACCCGTTATGCATTTATGCATTTGGATCGGGTTATGTGACTAGTTTACATAAAATAACCGAAACGGGTTTAACCTTATCATTAAATCTTTAAAAATCCAGAATGTGTTTAGTTTACCCATATAATACAAGTATCCAAACTTTTCGGGTCTAAATCACATTCCATTCTGGTCTCCGCTTAATCTAGCGTTTAGAACCGTAAGGTGTCTTTCAAACTAACCGGTCTAAGTCTTTGACTTAAATAAAGACCCGTTAGTATCCTAATAGGTTAATAAACCTTCTATACAGATTGAGTAGCTTTGGTAGAAGGTACTTTCATAAGGCTTTAGGAATATAAGGCTCAGTTACTTCTTTCATCTAGCTCAGGTAAATACTTTTAACTTATTTTCCGTTATACGGGCTTGGGATACGGTATTATAATAATACCGCTTGGTCGGGTATGAAATTATTTAATTGGATTGTGATTAATAAATTTACATAACCTGTTTTAATCTGTTTTGTTTGATAACATCAACATTGGGGGTTAACGACCATGTCTTGGATATCCTTGGCTCATTTCATTTGTAAATGACCACGACCTATGCGTGGGGTGTAGGCATACACTTGACAGATGCAAATGCTAAATAACCCACATGATGGGTTCTAAACCGGCCCCATATGTATGACAAACATGTAAAACGGTATACAAGATTATCTTTAATAATTGTCCCAAGTATAAATGGTTTGTGCTTGTGCACTTAAATCAATTTTCTTAAACTCTTTTAAAATGAGTCAGTTAATTGTATTTACCAATGAAAACTGACGTATTTTCCAAAGACTAAGTGACAGGTACCTCACGTAATTAGGTTGGAGCTACTCGGTGTCGAATAAGAGGATCTTGCAAATCCTTAGATGCCTGAAGTCTGTTATTTCAGTTTTCTTATATTTTATTTTATGATCCACCTGTGGATCTCTATTACAACCAAGTCTGTATATTCTTTTATTTAGACACTCGGACACTATGGTTTGTAATAGTAATCATTCACCAAGCCTTCCACTGTGCTATTATATTGTGTGTATTGATTATGATGATATCAATTACGTCACGATACTCCCCACCGGGCCCATCGGTAATATGTGGAAATATCAGGGTGTGACAGGTTGGTATCAGAGCCAACATTGAGTGAATTAAACACTAGCCTTTTGTGTTTAATCTCAATGACACAATAAGCACATTCCTTAGACTTCCGAGTCTAGGCTAATGACCTAGGATTATTCTTAAATTTCTTTTTGTTGTTTATATTTTTGTCTTACTTGTTTTGACAGGATACTAATCACTATGCCTCCAAGATTTAGTGGACGTGAAGGAAAAGGGAAAGGTCCAATGAGGGAAGGACCCTCCAGCCAAACCGGACCCTCACATAGGCACGCCATCAGCGTCTTTTACTAGCTCCGATTCGAGAGATAACTGGAGGCATTCCTTTGAACCAGCGAGACACTCTGTTCGTTAGGTTCTTCTCCTTTAAATCACCCACCTTTTATGCTACCTATTCCAGATCAGCCCCAACATTCTCACCATTCTAACCAATCACATCACTCACACCACTCTTTACATTCTCATTCCTTTCATCATTCTAGTTCTCACGATCTATATTCGCCGGGTCAATTTAATCCGAACGACTATTTTAACGAACCACAGGGTTATAATCCTTTAGGACCCGAGGACCATTTCTCCCAATATATGGAAATGGATGATGACCCCGATCCTGAGCCGCCAACCGGGACACCAACTCATCCCATCAGCATCTCCAGCGGTTCTCCTTACCAAGGATCGCCATACCAAGGCCTCGACCCATGGGTCGAATGGTGGAACAAGTTCGAATGGGAATTCACTCCTTCTTTTCATAATTCTTCGCAACTTCCATTGGAAGAACCATACCTTCAAGCGGTTTCTCCACCGCCTTTACCTGTTGAGGAACCACCTCAACCGCCTCCCGAGCCACCTAGGCGAAGGAGGAACCCGAAGATATCCGTGCGAGGGGGACCTAGGTTTAGTTCCCCTCAAGATTTAAGCACATACCCTCCAATCCCTGAGGATCCACAAATGGGTGGACCCTCTCATGCGGTGCCGGAATATAATCCCCCGCCTGTTACGCTTACACCACCGCCACCGCCAGTGGGTTATGATAACCCCATACCGACTTACCAAGGTTCATCTGGGTATAACCCATTTGAATATCCAAATCCTATGGGTTATGGATATCAGGACCCTGCCCAAGATCCATATCTTGAGGCAGCTCAATTTAATGCACTTTACCCTTCACCCTTTCCTCTATCATACCCAACGGGGTATCCAGTGCATGGGTATCAATACCCTCCTCACCAGCAACAACCTCCATCTTCACAAATGCAAACGCAAGAAATTCTGCATAGGTTGGATCGAGTTGAACACCAAGCGGATGAAACAAACAAAAAGCATAACAAATTTCTGAAGGGCCTAGCGAACCTGATAAAAGGCAAAAAGAAGTAGAAGTTATTTATTTCATTTTGTATTGTCTTTTCAATCAAGTCCTTGCGAGGACATTTTTATTTCTGTACTTGGTCCCTGCGTGGACTTATTTTCTTTTCTGTAGTCCCTATGTGGACAGTTTGTTATTTTCAAGACCCGTTTAGGGCATATCTTGTAATCGTCTAGTTTTTCAATGGAGTTCTTTTGGAAAATTTTTATATGTATTTTATTACATCTTCTTATTAACATCATTTCAATTTACATTGATCTGCCAAAGAAATTTCAAAAGAAATTCTTAGAGGTGTAACCTAGCCAATATTAATGGCTATGATGGTACAATCTTTTTAAGAAAATAATTCCTTATTAACGTCTGAAAACATGTTAACATTCTTGGCTGTGTGACTTGAGAGATCACACTAGCTTCCAAAGGTACTTGGATTCTTCCAAGCCACCTTCATAGCCTATATGATCAATGCGAATCATGGCTATTAAACATCAATATGATGTATAAAACATCCAATTATGATGTAAGCCTCTGGGCGAAGGTGTATTCATGACAGTGATAGTTTATTTTACAAACTTCTGTCAGAAGGGCGACGAACTAATGTTCGACCCTTAAAGATCACCGATCAAAGAGATCATGTTTTAAATCGTCCTTGTGGCAAGGCCTTTTGTGCCATCTAAATGTCCTTCAAGACGAGCCTCGTGCTAGATGAAAATGTCTTTATGACATTGACAGTGGTGATTTATGTCCTCTGTCTGATAAATAAGCAGGATTATATCCTATTAATTGCTATAATGGTTCAATTGTAGCCTAGGCAAATCTTAACTTGTTGTTTAAAATGGTCTATATGGTTTATTAATACCATGGCCATCTAATCATCAATACGATGATTCATTTTATAATCTAAATAAATCATTATTGTTAAATTTTAGTACCCAAATCATGGCTGGCTCTGACGAAGCAAACAGTCATCCGAGAGAAGGGAACAATAATGAAGCAAGGATAAATCTTACAAATGCTGAATTACAAGCAATGATTGACACAGCAGTTGCTCAAGCTTTGGATAAAATATTCAAAGAACCGAGTCATGTTCGGTCCAAAACCCATACAAAACCCTTATCACATTCGCATGCATCGAAAAAGGATGAATCTCAGCATTCATCCAACCAGAGATCTGAATCTCAGAATGTTGTGTTGAATCAGACTCCCAGGTACAACTAAGGATGTACCTACAAATACTTCGTCTCGTGTAAGCCCAGAGACTTCACGGGAGAAAAAGGAGCAATAGATTGTATGAAGTGGTTAGATGAAATGGAAACGGTGATTGATATTAGTGGGTGCGCAAGGGAGGACGTCGTTAGTTCGTATCTCAGTCCTTCAAGGGTGACGCCCTAACATGGTGGAAAGCCTTGGTGCAATCCACTGGGAAGGTTTCTTTGTATAACCTTTCCTAGAACAAATTCGTTGATCTTATGAAGGACACTTACTGTCCTCAGCATGAAGTGGAAGGATAGAGACTGACTTCCTCACTCTGGTGATGAAGGATTTGGATTGCAGGTCCTATGTGACCAGTTTTAACTCCATGTCAAGACTTGTACCGTATTTGGTCACCCCTGAACCCAAACGCATTGTGCGTTTTATCGGTGGTTTAGCCACAGAGGTTAAAGGGAATGTCAAGGCTTCTAAGCCTGCTACCTATAAGTCTGCTGTAGATCTATCTTTGTCACTCACCCTCGATGTTGTAAGGAGTAGGGCAAAGAAAGTCACCGAAGAGGGGAAGAGAAAAAAGGGAGGAAGACCAGTCCCATCATTCAAACAAAAAGAAGAAGGGAAACTCTGGTTTCAAAAAGGGGCAGTCGGATGACAAGCCCAAATGTAAGACGTGTAACAAGAGGCACTTTGGAAAGTGCAACCAGGACCCACAAGCTAAACCTTGTGGGATATGCAAGAAGAAAGGGCACAAGACTGTGGAGTGCCGAAACATCAAGGATGCGACCTGCTATGGTTGCAACGAGAAGGGGCACATTAAGACTAATTGCCCTAAGAATGCTAAGAAGCCTGAAGAGGCAAAGAAGACCAATGCAAGGGTCTTTCAGATGAACGCCAGGGAGGCGGTGAACGACAATAACATTATAACAGGTACCTTCCTCATTAATGATATTTATGCTAGAGTTTTATTTGATTTAGGTACTGATAAGTCGTTTGTAGACCATAAGTTTTGTAAGTTACTGAATCTGCCTATTAAAACTCTAGACATAAAATATGAGGTAGAATTAGCAAATGGTACCTTAGAAACTGCTTCAACTCTTCTTGATGGATGTGCTATATCCATTAAGAATCATTCTATCCCGCTATCCCTTTTGCCAATGAAATTGGCTGGGTTCGATGTAGTTTTAGGCATGGATTGGTTATCGCATAACCAAGCCCAAATTGCCTGCGATAAAAAGCTAGTTAACATCAAAACCCCTGCTGGTGAATCCGTCACTATTCAAGGAGATACACAATATGGTTTGCCCAACAATGTGTCTATACTTAAAGCCTCGAAGTACCTGAAGAACGGATGTGTCATTTACATGGCACAAGTGATAGTGAATAAACCGAAACCCAAGATTGAAGATATTCCAATCATTTTGGAATACCCTGATATCTTTCCTGATGAGTTACCTGGATTACCTCCTGAGAGGCAAGTTGAATTCAGGATAGACATATTGCCAGGATCTGCACCGATTGCATGAGCCCCTTACCATCTCGCGCCTACTGAAATGAAAGAACTCAGGACTCAATTGGATGACTTGCTACAAAAGGGTTTCATACAACCCAGCTCTTCACCTTGGGGAGCACCAATATTGTTTGTGAAGAAGAAGGATGGATCAATGCGTTTATGCATTGATTATCGTGAATTAAATAAGGTGACGATCAAGAATCGTTATCCTTTGCCCAGGATCGACGACTTGTTCGACCAACTCCAAGGGGCAAGCTTCTTCTCGAAGATCGACTTGAGATCTGGATATCATCAACTCAAGGTTAGAACTGAAGATGTACCTAAGACAGCATTCAGAACAAGGTATGGACATTATGAGTTCTTAGTGATGCCTTTCGGGCTCACTAATGCACCCGCAGCATGGATCTCATGAATCGAGTCTGCAAGCCATACTTAGATAAGTTTGTCATTGTCTTTATAGACGACATACTTATTTATTCTCATAGCCAAATCGAGCACGAGAAACACCTTCGGTGTATCATAGGATTGCTACAAAAGGAGAAACTGTATGCTAAGTTTTCAAAATGCGAATTCTGGCTTCACGAAGTCCAATTTCTTGGACATGTTGTCAGTGAGCGAGGTATCTAAGTAGATCCCGCTAAGATAGAAGCCATAATGAACTGGGAAGCACCAAAGACTCCGACTGAAATCCGCAGTTTTCTGGGATTAGCTGGTTATTATAGAAGATTCATTGAGAACTTCTCAAGGATAGCTGCACCATTAACTTCTCTGACCCGCAAGAATGTAAAATTCGATTGGGGTCCTAAGCAGCAAGATTCTTTTGAGATTCTTAAACAGAAATTGAGCAATGCTCCGGTAGTGGCATTACCCGAAGGAATTGAAGAGTTTGTCATGTACTGTGATGCTTCACACACCGGTATGGGTTGTGTACTTATGCAAAAAGGAAAGGTGATTGCCTATGCATCACGACAACTAAAGGTGCACGAAAAGAATTACACCACCCATGATTTGGAGTTGGGTGCCGTTGTATTTTCACTAAAGTTATGGAGACATTATCTATATGGAACTAAATGTGTGATATATTCGGATCACAAAAGTCTCCAACACCTATTCAATCAAAAAGAGCTTAATATGAGACAACGCCGATGGATGAAAACTCTAAATGACTACGATAGTGAAATTCACTACCATCCTGGCAAAGCGAATGTAGTCGCTGATGCTCTAAGCCGAAAAGAAAGGATAAAACCTATAAGAATTAATGCCAAGAGCATTTAACTTAAGAACAGCCTGAATGAAAGGCTGTTAGCTGCTCAGAAGGAAGCTGTTTTAGAAGCTAACCTTCCAGGTGAAAGGTTAGGTGTAACTGCTGAACAGTTAGCACCTGGAAAGGATGGAATCCTTAGAATGAATGGAAGAATCTGGGTTCATATCCATGGAGGGCTTCGAAATATAATCCTCTAGGAAGCTCATAGTTCCAAATACTCAGTTCACCCTGGAGGTGACAAAATGTATCAAGATTTGAGAGCAAAGTATTGGTGGATAGGTTTGAGGAAATCTATAGCCACACATGTAGCTAAGTGCCTGACATGTGCACAGATTAAAGCTGAACATCAGAAGCCGTCAGGTCTGCTTCAACAGCCAGAACTTCCCACATGGAAGTGGGAGATGGTAACCATGGATTTTATAACCAAGTTACCTAAAACTAGGCATGGAAATGATACCATATGGGTCATAGTTGATAAACTGACTAAGTCAGCACACTTCTTACCTATCAAGGAGACTCATAGCCCCGACAAGCTAGCTCAGTTATACGTGGATAAGATTGTATCTCTCCACGGAGTGCCGGTGTCTATTATATCCGATAGAGATACTAGATACACCTCTCACTTTTGGAAAAGATTCCAACAATCGCTAGGCACTCTTTTAAATTTTAGTACTGCTTACCATCCTCAAACAGATGGACAAAGTGAGCGTATAATTCAGACTTTAGAAAACATGCTTCGTGCATGTGTTATTGATTTGGGTGGTAGCTAGGATGATAACCTACCATTGATCAAGTTCTCCTATAATAATAGTTACCATACTAGCATTCAGGTTGCACCTTTTGAGGCATTATATGGAAGAAAATGCAGAACGCCTGTTTGTTGGGCAGAAGTAGGAGAAGCTCAGTTATCAGGACCTGATATAGTCCTTGAAACGACGGACAAGATTGTCCAGATCCGTGATCACCTGAAAGCTGCCAGGGATAGGCAGAAAAGTTATGCTGATAAGAGGCGAAAACCTCTAAAATTCGAAGTGGGCGACAAAGTCTTACTAAGAGTATCACCCTGGAAAGGTGTGATGCGATTTGGTAAGAAGGGCAAGCTAAGCCCAAGGTATATTGGACCATTCGAGATCATCGAATGTGTCGGTAGTGTAGCTTATAAGCTAAACTTACCTGAGGAGCTAAGTGGAATTCATAATGTGTTCCACATCTGTAATTTAAAGAAATTTCTAGCTGATGAATCACTAGCAATGTCTCATAAAGACGTACAGATTGATGAAAGCCTGAGGTTTGTTGAAAGACCAATATCGATCGAGGATCGACAGGTTAAGAAGCTCCAAAGGAAACACGTGCCTATAGTAAAAGTCAAGTGGGATGCCCGTAGAGGCCCTGAATATACGTGGGAAGTTGAGTCCACTATGCGACAGAAGTACCCTCACTTATTCCAGTAAATCTCAGGGTCGATATTTCTTTTAAGGGGGTGAGGATGTAACACCACGTAAAAACGTGTCCATTTATGTGAAGACACGTGTCCTAAACTCTGATCATGTGAAAGATTTAGTTTGAAGGACTAAAGTTGACAAACGATGAAAATATGAAACCAAAGGGACTAAATGTGTCAACATGCCAAACTTGTGCCTCTGAATGACCACACACGAAGAATATATCCTTAAATGAGTAATAAATTGGATACAAGAAGCCGTTTATGAAAATAATCGAAAGATTATAAACTACAGGGGTTAAACGTGTCAACATGTTAATTCTTACCTCTGAGTGACCTTTTAACGAACCTGAGGCTTCGTAATATTCAAATAAACTCCCAAGGATAAGTAATATCAGTTTCATATGGTTTCGAGATCGTTATGTAAGTTTTCAAGACATTGGGTGAAAAGTGTCAATGAGATGAAACTAGTGTTTCGGTTACCATTTAACGAAACCGGACTAACGGAGTCTTGATACACTTCCATGATCCTTTTCAAACTAAATCCAAGAGCCCCTTATGCCAAAAATGGAGTTAAACAAAGTTATAAAGAACCAGGGACTGAAACTGTCAAAGTTAAAACATTTTTCACCTGAATTCAAGGTTGTCGTGGCCCGCGTAGACTCCCTTTGAGTCTTACGCGGCCCGCGAGAGAAGGCCCAGCGCAGAAGGATGCTGCCAGTTGCAGGTTTCAGCTCAGAACCGACTTAAACTCGTTCAAACTGATACCAGGGGCTGATTGTCGGATTTGTAATACCACTAGGACACCTGGGGTGATCCTAGATGCCTCCAAAACACATGCCTTAATCTTGTTCCATGGCATTCATCTATATAAAGGCAATTAAGTGCCATTGTTCATTTTTTTCATTCATTTGCAACTTTCACAACACTTCCATCTGGTGATTTCTGGTTAAGAAAGGAGCTCAAGATTGTAGAAAAGATAGCTAGGACCCTTTGTAAGTGTCTTAGCCCCCTAATTAGTTCAGTTCTTAGTTTAAAAACTGAAAAGTCAAAGATATCATAATCTGACTTTGACTTTTGGTTTAAACTCAAATGGTCCAGCCACTGTCCGAATTGAATGTGGTTATGTGACCATAATTAAGTAGGTGATTAACCCTTAAAAGGGCACCTCCTAATTATTTCGTTTGCTTAGTTAATTGTCGGGTCAAACTATTTATTTAAAAAGTCAAACTGGACAAAATCATGATATATAATTAAAATTAATAATTCATAGGTTATAAATTATATTTTAACACTCTAATGACTTAGTAATCATTATTAGAACATGTCCAAACAGGTCCAACCCGACAATTCAGTTCTGACCCGATTAAGCTTAATCCTTCCATGTTTTAACTTTCCATTAGGACCACTTTATGCAATAGTATAACCCCCTGGAGTTATATTACTTGGTCCTTAATACTTTGAATTATATGCTTATATCCGTTATTATGCTTATAAATGCCATTTTTGCCCTTTTGACATATAAACAAGATTTTTAGAAATGTGAGAGGACAAAAACCTTTGTACTGATATATATAAGTATGTCCCGAAAATTTGACATCAGTTCTTGGTCTCAAACAGAAGTTATGCTTGATATCGTAAATTGAAGCTTTTTATTAATTAAATTGTGATATCTTGCATAAGTCATGTCTAAGCATAGGTTTTGACCCAAAACTCATTACCTACTGTTAAGATATTATTTTTAGGGATTTTTTGAATTTTTGATCAGATTATAATCTGATCATATCATGGAGTTCTTGTATAATTCAGTAAATGACGATAATACCCTTTTTATGCATAAAATGAGATTAACAAATGATTTGAATGTCAAACCTTTTCTTACTGATTTTATATATTAAATAAAGTATTTTGAGCATTTAAAACTGATCAAAATCTCAGATTCCTATAAACATCTTGATTATCGTCCGTTAGCGATTTTTACGCTAATTAGGTGCATAGTATGGTTTAAAACCATACTTAAGAGCATTCACATCCAAGGCATCATATTGTGAGTGTGGGGTTTTTAAAATGTAAAGAGTATAAAAAGTGGTTGTGAGTGGAGGAGAGAGAAAATATTACTGTTCATCTGTATATTTGGGGGACACTGTTCACCCATTATAATTTTTTAATATATATTGAAAGTGGTTGTGAGTGAAGGAGAGATAAAAATGTAATATATATTGAAAAGGAGAGAGAAAAAGTATTTGTTTTTAGCGGAAATATATTGATATAGGAGTTGTTTTTAGTGGAATGTATGTATATTTTTAGTGGATTGGATGTGAATGCTCTAACACCCAAGACTTGTTACCTACTGAATTTTTAAATAAATTTTAATGTTATTACAGTAGGTATAAGTCATGAACTCATACTTCCAAAAATGTCCTTAAAAGCATATGTGAAATGACCAAAATACCCTTTCGGGGAATAGTTTGGCCATAATTGGTAAACCTCACATATGTGTAATATCTCACTGATGTAATGTGATAAAATAAATATTTTTACTGAATGTTTAAGACCTGAACCCTAACTCACCATAAAATCTCTTTTATAAACATTAAAATGACCAAAATGCCCTTTCGGGACTTAAATTGGTTTTAAATACTTTTTGGGCATATATGCTAACATCCTACTGGTGTATTAGCATATTCTAAGCATAATAACGTATGATACCTGTATATAATTCATTTTGGCTACCAGTTATGCATTTATGCATTTGGATCGGGTTATGTGACTAGTTTACATAAAATAACCGAAACGGGTTTAACCTTATCATTAAATCTTTAAAAATCCAGAATGTTTTTAGTTTACGAATATAATACAAGTATCCAAACTTGTCGGGTCTAAATCACATTCCATTCCGGTCTCCGCTTAATCTAGCGTTTAGAACCGTAAGGTATCTTTCAAACTAACCGGTCTAAGTCTTTGACTTAAATAAAGACCCGTTAGTATCCTAATAGGTTAATAAACCTTCTATACAGATTGAGTAGCTTTGGTAGAAGGTACTTTCATAAGGCTTTAGGAATATACGGCTGAGTTACTTCTTTCATCTAGCTCAGGTAAATACTTTTAACTTATTTTCCGTTATACGGGCTTGGGATACAGTATTATAATAATACCACTTGGTCGGGTATGAAATCATTTAATCGGATTGTGATTAATAAATTTACATAACCTTTTTTAATTTGTTTTGTTTGATAACATAAACATTGGGGGTTAACGACCATGTCCTGGATATCCTTGGCTCATTTCATTAGTAAATGACCACGACCTATGCGCGGGGTGTACGCATACACCTGACAGATGCAAATGCTGAATAACCCACATGATGGGGATAACTCCTTTGTGGGTTCTATAGTGGTGAGTTGGTTAATCATGACCGGCTTCTAAACCGGCCCCATATGTATGACAAACATGTAAAACGGTATACAAGATTATCTTTAATAATTGTCCCAAGTATAAATGGTTTGTGCTTGTGCACTTAAATCAATTTTCTTAAACTCTTTTCAAATGAGTCAGTTAATTGTATTTACCAGTAAAAACTGACGTATTTTCCAAAGACTAAGTGATAGGTACCTCACGTAATTAGGCTGGAGCTACTCGGTGTCGAATAAGAGGATCTTGCAAATCCTTAGATGCCTGAAGTCTGTTATTTCAGTTTTCTTGTATTTTATTTTATGATCCGCCTGTGGATCTCTATTACAACCAAGTCTGTATATTCTTTTATTTGGACACTCGGACACTATGGTTTGTAATAGTAATCATTCACCAAGCCTTCCGCTGTGGTATTATATTGTGTGTATTGACTATGATGATATCAATTACGTCACGATACTCCCCACCGGGCCGACCGGTAATATGTGGAAATATCGGGGTGTGACACACATACACTTCTTCTTCAAATTTACCATTTAGAAATGTAGACTTGACATCCATCTGTTAAAATTTTATGTTGTTTAAGGTAGCATAAGCCAGGAATGTTCTCACAGCTTCAAGCCTGACTACTAGAGCAAAGGTTTTATCATAGTCTATGCCTTCTTGTTGAAAATAACCTTTTACCACCAGCCTTGCTTTGTTCCTTGTTATGATGCCTTGTTCATCAGATTTATTCCTGAATACCCATTTGGAACCAATGACAGATTTGTTGTTTGGTTTGGGTACCAGATCCCACACATGACTCTTTTCAAATTGGTCAAGCTCCTCTTGCATTGCTTGGACCCAATCTGATTCATTTAGTGCTTCCTTGACAGATTTTGGCTCAATTATGCTTAAGAATCCAACATAAAGACATTCATGAGCTGTTGCAGATCTTGTCTTAACACCTATTTCAGGGTCACCAATGATGTCAGCTAGTGAGTGTCCCCTGATCCATCTCAAGTTGTTATGTGAACTTGTACTTGCTGATGGATTTGAAGCTTCCCCCTGATCTGTGACCTCATTGTTCTCAAGAGGATCAGAATTCTATTATTCAATAACATTTTCTGGTGAGATTCCAAAATTCTGATCATTTTGTTCAATTTCTGGTAGAGGTTCCAGATCATCTGCAGGGTTAGTACATGACATATTTTTGTTTGATATGTTCAGCATATGGTCATGTTCTAATTGTTCAGTTAGCTTGTTAAGAAGATTTTCAGAATTTTCAGGTTGTTTTGACAAGCTTATATCCTATAAAATTTCATCAGAAATCTTGGTTTCTGATGAGTCATCAAAAGACACATATAAGCTTTCATTTATTGTCCTTGTGTTTAAAATAAATATTCTATAAGCTTTTGAGGACAATGAGTAACCAAGAAAAATTTCTTTTTCTGCTTTTCTGTCAAACTTTTCTAGACTATCAAAATCATTAAAGACAAAACAATTACAACCAAAGGTATGTAAAAATTTGATGTTTGGGATTCTTTGGTTAATAATGTTATAAGGAGTTCTCGGATGTCTTTTGTCAATGATAGACCTGTTTTGTGTGACGCATTCATTTGATATGGCTTTAGCCCAAAAATAAGTGGGCAATCTGGCATAAGCAAGCATGGTTCTTGCTGCGTCTACCAGAGTCCTGTTTATTCTTTCTACAACTCCATTTTGTTGTGGAGTTCTTGGAGGAGAAAAATCATGAGATATTCCTTTACTTACAAGGAAAGTCTCAAGTTTTGCATTCTCGAATTTTGTTCTCTTATCAGATATGATTCTTCTCACAGGTAATTTCAACAGATTTTCTGTTTTTCTGGGGAAATTAATGATCAGATCTGGGGTTTCACTTTTCTTTCTTAAAAATTCAACCCGTGTGTACCTTGAATAGTCATCTACAATGACCAAAATGTATTCTTTACCAGAAAAGCTGGCAGTTTGTACAGGTTCACAAAGGTCCATGTGCAAAAGTTCCAAGTTTTCAGAAATTGAAGATTCTGAAACTGTTTTATGTGAGCCTCTCTTTGATTTGCCAAGCTCACATGCTTCACATATCTTATCCTTTTTGGATGATATGTATGGTAAGCCTTTTACCAGATTTTTGTTTGCCAGTTGGTTTATTGTTTTGAAATTCAAGTGAGCAAGCCTTTTATGAACTAACTATTTCCTTTGTTTTCAGTAGAAAATAAGTATAATTGAGGATGCTCAATTTCTTCTCTAAAATCAAAGTAATAGATGGAATTTCTAATCCTTTTCCCACTTAAATATATTTTGTTATCATCTAAACCAACCAACAGACATTTTTCAGGTAAAAAGTTTACCTGGAAGCCTCTATCACAAAATTTCCCACAACTAAGTAGATTGTATTTTAAACCTTCTACATAGGCAACCTTTTCAATGGTTAATGCTCCATAATGTATGGTACCATATCCCATTGTTCTTCCCTTTACCCCATTTTCAAAATTTATAAATTTACCCAGTTTCTCTTGATAGTTACTGAGTAAGCTCCTATCCCCAGTCATGTGCTTGGAGCTTCCTGAATCGCAGTACCAAATCTGCTGCACATGATAGTCCTGAAATCATGAGGTTAGAGAGTTTTTGGTACCCAAACTTGTTTGGGTACTTTTTCTGATGAAAATGTGCTTGAGATTTCTTCATCAGAGGAGAAATTTTCATCAGATTCTCTGCTTAATGCTGAGCCATTAGCAGGATGATTTTCTTTGGAGAGATGTTGTTGAATTAGCTTCGGTATTTCAACACACATATAATTTGATTTGTCTAAAGTTTTAGACAAAGTTGCATGTGATGGAATGCTTTTACCTTTATGAAATTTAGGATGAATTTTTGGTTTTTCAATCATTTTGAAGGTTTCATCCCTTTTTGAACAAATTTTGGGTGACAAAAACAGTTTATCAGAATTGCCAGATCTGCATGAATCAGCATCAGAATCTGATATTATTTTACCAGAAATGCTTTCAGATCCTTTACAAAGGTGGTGGGAGTTTTAATATTTGTTTTAACATATCCCAGCCTCTCACATTTGTTCTTTGGTGTTGCTTCAATAAATTGTATAAACTCTTTTGCTTATTGAAAACCTTTCACATTGATTTCATTGTCTTGAATTTTCTTGTAAAGATTCTTTCTTTCTTTTTCATAAAATTCAATTTTTGAATCCTTTATTAAAATTTGATCAATAAGTTATTGGTTTTCAGCTTTGGTTTTGTTGAGCAACTTTTGCATATCATCAGATTTTGTGATTTCTAATGAGGTCTTGTTTTGTAAGAGCACAAAATCCTGCATAAGTTTGTTCGGTTGTTGTTCCAAATCAAGGTTATCTGAACTTACTTTTTGTTCTGATGAAGTGGAGCATTCATCAGAAGTTGTGGCCATCAAACAAAAATTAACCATTTCCTTCTCTTCTTCATCAGAAGAATCATCAGTTAGCCAGGTATAAGTACCTGCTATCAGGCTGATTTTCTGTTGTTGTTACTTAGCTTCTTCAAGTTTCTTTTCATAGTAAGCCACATCCTTCAGCTTCTTACTCTTGCACTCTGAAGCATATTTTTTCTGCACTTGTAGCAAACAACTTCTGCCTTGCCTTTTTCTCTTGTCTTTCCTTCCATCCTCCCCCTATCACTTTTCTGAAATTTACCACTCCCACCTTTCAATCTTTGCTCAAACGTCTTTGTGAGCAAAGCAATAGCCTCAGCAAAGGCTGAAAAATCTGATGAAGCATCAGAAATTTCTGTATTTTGGCAATGAGAGGGTTGTAGATCTGAAACTAGTAATCTCTATGTGTGTGAAACAAGAGCTATAGGTCCCCCTTTATGGTTTGAATCCTCATAAATTTCTTCCTCTCTAGGGACTAAGATGTTGTAAACATCATGCAAGTTCATGTTCCCTAACTCAAGGGTTGATGCCAAGGTCATTGTGAGACTACGCCACTCTCTTGGCAGGGCATCTAAGAACTTAACATTCTTCTCATCATTAGATTTTTCAATACTAAACTTTTTAAGTTCATTTAAAAGTTTGGTGAACCTGTTATATGTCTCTGAAAGAGTCTCATTTTGAAGACTTTTAAATCTTTCATGAGAAGAGACACAATTTGTTCTCTTGTTTCTTTTCATTTTTTCTCCTCCTTCACATAAATTTTCCAGTTGATCCCATATTTCCTTAGCAGATGCACATGCATCTACTTGAGAAAATATGTCATTTGGAAGTGCCAAAATCAAAAGTGATTTGGCCCTTTCATCAGCAGCCACCAGTTCCTTGTCTTCTTGACTCCAGTGAATTTCACTTTTGGGAACCAAGGAGGCAGGGATACTTGGTGTTTGCTAAGTTTCTGGAACTGCCAGTATTTCAGTAGTTGGTGTATGTGGACCTCTCACAATGGATTGAAATAGTGCTCGATCATGTCCATTAAGGAAATTGATCATCCTGATTTTCCATTGGGGGTATTCCTCTCTGACCAAGGTCGGAGGTTTAGACATAGAACCAATATTGAAAGCATTATTCCAGGTTTGAAAGTTTGCCATATTTAGTTTAAGAGTTGGATATCAAGAAAAATATAAGCAGTTGATCTTTTGAAAATGATTTATTCAATCTGCTCTGATACCAATTGTTGATCCCATATAGAGATACCCAAATACTTAATATGGCAAGTGATTTTAACAAATAAGAAAATATGTGTTTATTCACTACTTGCTCTGCACACAAAGGGATATTTTGGCATATTCATTGAATCGGTTATTGCCAACTTGTTGCTTTTTGGGTTTGTGTCAGGGCTTATCTCGAAGGCAAGTAGGTCCACCATTATTTCTGGTGATCAGACTTATCAGATTCTGATGATAAATACCAGATTTATCATTAGACTTCATCAGAAAGATCTTGACTGGTTGTCTTCTTTGTCTTGATCTTCTCCTGATGCTTAGTTGAAGATGTATCTTTCTTTTCTTCTTGTCAAGATATCATGTAGGCACCTTTTTAGTGATACTCCTTGACTGTATCTTCAGCTTATGATCAGGATGATCATCTTTTTCTTCAATACTTACATTTAAAGTTTCCTAACAGGATCCTTACTGTAAACAAAGAGAGATACATCTGAAAGGCACTGGGAGAAACCACCAGCAAGTGGAGTCGTGGATAACTTGGAAAACCAAGCTTTAGGTGCCTACTTTAGGCCATAAAGAGCCTTCTGCAGATGGCATAAGTCAACAAATCCCAGGGGATGTGTCATATACACAGTCTCAGAAAGATCCCATGTAAGTACGCATTGTTGACATCAACCTGACGAATAGACCATCCTCGAGAGTAAGGGACTGAAAGAACAAGACGAATAGTAGTCAGTTTGACCACTTGACTAAAAGGCTTAATGTAGTCAATACCCTCAATCTGGTGAAAGCCCTTAGCAACAAGCCGGGATTTGTATCGACTCATGGATCCATTAAGATTATGCTTAATCATATAAACCCACTTACAACCAATAATGTTGGCATCAGTGGGAGCCTAAACCAGACGACGAGTCTGATGGCATGTATAGCATCAATCTTAGAACACATTGCATCACACCAAACGGACCACTGATGAGCCTGTCTATATGTAGAAGGCTCAGTGGTAGGAGTAGTAGAAACATGAAAGAGAACTTGATCAGGAAACTAGCGAGGCTGTCGTGTGTGGTCAATAAAAAGCTAATTAATTTTAACCTAACCTAGACACGCTAAGTTTTAAATTTATAAAACAAAGATTCTCTAAAACCTAAACCACACAGCCGACAAGTGTACCAGTCAATATAGTATAGCTAAAGTAAGTCCGAGTATCGAACCCAGGAGACTCTCTAATTACGTTTACTAGACTCGATTAACTAAATACCAGACTGACTCGACTTATTTGTTTTGTTGATTGGGGGGGTTTCTAACGAACTACTAGAATTAACTAAGTAAACAAGAATAAACTAGACGAGAACTAAAGCGGGGATGTGATCAGAAGATGGAAAGCCACTACCTAGGTTAGAATCCTACACATGAATGACATGTTCTATCGGTTTAGAGGACTAATGTGGAAACTGGGATCTTTAGTTTCTAACTAAAGGATAACCGAACAGGACCCTCGACCCTTCTCGAGAAGACACCTAGCTATGGAAACCTAAAAGTCGTTAAACTCTGGTTTAGTGGATTCCCTCACAAGATATCCTACTATAATATTAAAGTACCCTTAGGCACTCTACCTCATGACGCAAAAGTCTAGGGAAACTAAGGTTTATGATCTAACTCAGCTAGCAGACAAAGACCGTGAACTAGGGGATCTTCTAAGGAAGAATCTAACCTAGAAACTTAATCACTCGATACTAACTCACAACCTCTCACCTCACGGCTATTGAATATCGTTAGAACACTTAATCCTATTAAAACCCTAATCACAGTTTCTATGGGAAATCGTATACTATTAACCGTAAACTAGCCGCTAACACACAGTCCATGACCCAACTAGCATTCATACATGGAAGACATCCACAAAAACGCAAGTGAAACATATGATAAAATTCAACCAAGATAAGGTACACATATACATTAGAACATTGAAACCAAAGTTAATTACCTTATTATTTAAAACCACAAAATATGTCCAAAACCAAAAGAAACAATGATCAAACAAGTATATTCATCTTCCCTAGGTAGTGATAAGATAATCTAGCCCAACATAGTCATGAAACCAAGAACAATCATCTTCAAGAGTTTAGCAAACATGGTGAAAAAAATATAAACGAAGGAACCGAGTAATAAGATGCTTAACACACGGAGGACTTAATCCCACGCTTCAATTCTGCACTCCCAAGCTCTTGATCTTCAAAATCTCCTTTTCAGCTTCTTAGTTCGTCTAGGGTTTCAAAGTTATGATATTTCAAGTTTAAATTCGTTTTTCTAACATAAACATGCAACCCCGAACCCTAATATGCTTACTCGCATAATTTAACCCAGTTGCGTCACGCGACGGGTCTTCTTGTCTTCCTACGCGACGCAGGCTGGTTATGTTGACCTTTTACTTCGTCGCGTCATGCAATAGGTGCCGTTTCTTCAATTCTTGTGCCGTTTGATCCTCGTTTCACATATGTTCCGTCTGAAGGCTTGGTTTATCTCATATTAGCTTGTTTTCAACTCTTATCACTTCCGGAACCTTGCAAAACACACAAGACTCAATAATATACAAAACCAAAGATAAAACAACACAAAACAACCCGAAATATAATACAAGATATAAACGTAAACATATGTAGTATATGGAGTATATTTAGGTGAGAGTTTATCCACACGAGTATCACCGAGAAATGGATAACACAAACACCAAAATGTGTGAAGAAGAGAATAATCGGGACACGAACCAAATAAAAACTCGTAAGGATATAAGTGATGAAGAACCTATTATGGTAACCAGTTGATAAGAAAAGCTGTAGTGGCATATGCATCATACCAGAATTTATTTGGTAATCAAGCATGAAACAATAAAGCTCCACCTACCTCAGAAAGATGACAACTTTTCCGCTCAGCAACCCCATGTTGTTGGGGTGTATGGCGACATAAGATGTGATAATCAATACCAGAATCAGAAAGATATCTAGCCATAGGACCACAAATAAGCTTAGGAGCACCATCGCACTGAAGATGTTTGTTGGTGGATGAGAAAAGGTTCTCAACAAGAGGTCTAAAATAGTGAAAATAATCTATTGCTTGAGAATGATGTGTCAAAGGATAAATCCATGTAAATCCATTGAAATCATCAATAAAGGTGATGAAGTATTTATAACCAGCTCGAGAAATAACTGGTGAGGCACCCCAAATATCACAATGTATAATATTTAAAGGTAAAGTAGAATGGGATATAACTGATGTAAAATCTGGATGATTTCGATACACTACATGCAGTACAATGTTTATTAGTGGATTTATTTGACAATTTTAAAAATGAAAATCTAAATATCACAGAGTCTGATGGATAACCCAACCGAGAGTGCCAAGTCTTTTGAGAAGCAGGTGTTAAAGCAACGAATGAGTATAGCTGATGTTGACTACCACACGTGTGGTGAAGTAGTTGTCCAGCAAGAATCTGAATAGATAGACCAAAATGTGAGAAAATAATAGTTTTGGGATGTTCAATTGTAATGCCTTAAAACTCAAATGTTTAATTCACTAGTATGTTTTCTTGTTATATGGCACGGAGTGGTTCAACTAGTTTAAATAACTTAGTTAAAATGTATATTAAGTAGTAAGGAATGAAGTTTTGTGACAAATGGAAAGAATAGCAAACATGAGGGACTAGACTTGGTATATGGAATTAAAGTTTTATAAAACAAACCTAAGTGTGTGTAGTGTGTGTGTCGTACATGGAGAGAAAGAGAAGAGAAAATCCTCTCAAGAACAAGGATGCAATTTAGCTAAATCAAGGTCCAAATCGAATGAAAAACGTTGCATGAATGAAGATTTCTCATCATCTAGCCTTAATAAACATGTGGTAAGTTGTAGATTTGCATTTGGTGATGTTGTGATTTCATGGTATTATAAACCCTTGAATGAATTCTTGAAATTGAATGTTAATGTGGTTAAACTTGTGTTAGATTCACTAAATTAAACTCATCCCATGAATAATTGAAGGGTGTTGATGAGTTATATGGAAACCCATCTACGGGGGTGAGGGTGGCGACATGGGTATACTACCTATGTCCAAGTCTTGTTGAATACATGATTTATTATTATGTGGTATTTAGTGATTCTTGATAGAATGAATGATTGTGATATGAGGGAATACTTGTTTGTTGGTTGAATATGATGAAAGGAAGTATGCATTAGGAAGATTATAGAGGAAAGGCTTGTAAATAGGGTTGGATTTGTGTCTGCGTGCCAAGTGTTCGATGAAATGCCAAGTATAGATTATCAGGTGAAATTGTATACAAGTACCTACCTAAATGAATAGAATGTTTTGATTAGTATATCACTTTGAATACAATACATATGGACACTAAGTAAACTTTAGTGTATATAGTGGGAATGCATTATATGTGAGATGTAAGCGTACTTTAATGTATTTACTAGTGATGTTGAACTTTAGTGAATACAATATTTTTAAATTTTGAGAACACTAAGTGTATTCACTAATATATGCACTTATAGAATAGTTAAACATGTATATATTGGGAACGCATTATATATGAGATGTAAGCATACTTTAACGTATTTATGAGTGATGTTGAACTTTAGTGAATACAATATTTTTAAATTTTGAGAACACTAAGTGTATTCACTAATGAATACATATATGCACTTATAGAATAGTTAAACCGATAGATTATTCAGAGATAGGTCCAATTGAGAGTCGTTAAGAGAAGTTGTTACCATATCATCGAATAGTTAAACCGATAGATTATGTGGAGATTGGTCTAAATTAACAGATTCCAAAGGAGAATCCAATTCTAATGTAAATAAAGCCAGTCAAAACTCAACAGTTCACAAATGATAGTCGAAACAATACATTAATCACACTTCAAATATGGAGAGAAGGTCGAGATTATGTGGGTAGGAGAATGCAAAAAAACTTTATTAAGTGGCTCTACAACCAAAGTACCAAACCCAACTTTAAGAAGAAGCCAACATGGGTACCATTGCGCCAGAATTCCTTATTTAACTAAACACTTTATATATTTTCCAACCATCCACTTTTGTTACCAACTTATGTTCTACTATACCACCACACGCCATTGCTGCCTTGTGCCCTTGTTGGCTTGCCTAGGTACGTGATTAGCTGACCCTACCATAGCCTGCTGAGTATCTTAACGGAGCTCGCCTTTGCAGCAATTCTCCACCGCATTTATTCTCATGTTTCATAGTTGATTGAAATAAAGTTTCCCTATAAACTTTGGCATTTTGATGGATCAAAATGTTTTCGTCTGAATGCACCTTACTAGACAATATATGATTGTTGATTCATATTTGTATCTTCTTCAAGTTCAAGTGAATGTGACACTAATTCTAATTTTCATTGTTGCATTCAAACTTTTGAATGGTATGCAACTTTTAGGAGTAAAAAATAGTTAAAGGCAATTGGCAAAATGTTTGATTTATAACAAATGAGTTGCAGATAGAAAGTAGGATTGTCAAATCAACTTGGAACCAAATTTGATGCATCTCTTCACCCACCCCACCCAAGGACAATTCATGGCCATATGGTTTGCATAAAACCAAATCTTATTGAGGTTATAAGTTAATTTATAATAATTAACATGCAAGTTCAGTGTTACTAATAAATATGTAATTGAGCTTCTCTAAAGATGAAAACACGTAGATGACAATTGTAATATATATCTTGTTCTATCTTATCCAATAAAATATATAATAAGTTACATTAGATTGTTCATAGAGTTTAATCATCATTTGTGATTTTACTAACCCAACGTTTAATTTTGACCTATTCATTCATGTCCCCAACAAAAATCCCTGATCCGCCACTTGTTTCATTGTAGGAAGTATTGGATTATGGTTCTATGGTGAATAGACTTTGCTTTTAGCTATGTAACATGTAAAAATGATGAGTTTTATAAGTGTACGTTAAAACATTTTAGACTAACTCTTGTTTTTAAAATGATGAGTTTTATAAGTGTACGTTAAAACATTTTAGACTAACTCTTGTTTTTAAACATCATGTTAAAGACTATAGTGATAATATCTATATGGAACCCGTCTCAAAATTTTCCACACTAAAACATCTAAAAGAAGTTGAACAAAGCAAGGAAGAATGAAAGATATGTTTCTCAACCACCAAGACAGTTCTACTCATAAAGACTACAATTATATGGGAACAAAAACATTTTCAAACATAGTCAAGCATATTTCTCAATAATTCAAACACAAATTATAAAGAAATGTATATCTATAATCTAATGTGCGACAATCATCCTAAAATTTATTATTTGTATCATTTCTTTTTTCTAGTTTTGTCTCACAAAGATTGTGTGATAGAAGGATATAAAGGGACATTAATGTTGGTGAAACTACCAACATGTTTTATGAGTGTCATTTGTCTTTAACGACCGGTATGAAAAGGATGAGGAATAAAGCAACGTCAAAATGGTACAAAACATAGTATTTTCTTTATTAAATATCTATTTTCATTGTTATTAAATCCATTCGGCCAATGTAAGTATATTGCATGGTTATGAATCGATAAGTTTCATTTACTTAATTTGGTCCTAATAAAGGTTACCTTACATATGAATATATTTTAGACATAAGTTTTAATAACACCAATAATTTTCAATGATGTTTGTTATTTAAACGTGTGTGTGACAGTCTCTGATAAAATGTTTTAAGTGACTGATAATTGACTGTTAAAATATCATAATCTAACTGTTAAAATCATCTTTATATATATATATATATATATATATATATAGGACAATGCTAGACAGAAAACCCTCTTTAGGTAGAAAACTCTGGAAACCCAAATCTCCCTCCATTTTTACCCAACCTCCCGACATTTTTTTTTTTTTGAAAAAAATAACACATGTAATATACATGTTTTAGAGTGTTTTGGGCAAAAAAAAACAAAAAAGCGCCGAAGGGATTTTTTTTAAAAAAATAAACAAATTTCAGTGCCTAACATGTGTTAGGCACAAAAGACAGAAAATGCTGAAATTTTTTTTTTAAAATTATCCCTTCGGCGCTTTTTTGATTTTTTTGGCCCAAAACTCTTAAAAACATGTATATTACATGTGTTATTTTTTTCAAAAAAAAAATGTCGGGAGGTTGGGTTTTCTAGGGTTTTTTATATAGATAGGGTTTTCTATATAGCCCTACCCTATATATATATATATGGTGGAGTTATTGTAAAAAAGACCAAAAGTGTGAAAAAGGTAAGAAAGAATCTCAACCATTAGATCTAAATTAATTGAAAAGGGTATAATTATAAATGCATTAACAAATTCAAACATGGTAATCCTTGATTTAAGGATTTGGAGAGAGAAAATCCTTGATTTAAGGACTTATAACCGTCCATAAATATAACACCATTCAGAGCATGTTCATACATGGTGTTTTAAATATAACACCATTCAGAAAATATAACACCATTCAGCACAAAAAAAACACCATTCACACAAAAATAACATCATTCAGTACAAACATAACACCATTCAGCACAAAAAAAAAAACACCATTCACACAAAAATAACATCATTCAGCACAAAATATAACACCATTCAGCACAAAAAAACACCATTCACACAAAAAATAACATCATTCAGCACAAAAATAACACCATTCAGCACAAAAAAACACCATTCAGCAGTAAATAAAATAAACACCATTCATTACAAGAATATAACACCATTCAGTAAAAGAAATATAACACCATTCAGAAAAAGAAAAAAAAACACCATTCAGAAAAGAAAAAAACACCATTAACAAAGGAAAATAACACCATTAATGAAAAGGAAAATAACACCATTCAATAATCCTTACATCTCTGTATCATCTTCTTCTCCGCTGCCGGCACCACCACTGCCGGTCCGCCACCGCCGTCGTCGAACACAACCACCCGACAGTAAAATCTCATGGTTCCCAACCGCCGCCGTCGTCGAACCCAACCACTGCCGGTCCGCCACCGCCGTCGTCGACCACCACTGCCCGTCCGCTTCCGATTGATGTTTGATCTTCCGATTCGTGGTGGTCTTGGAGTTGTGCTGTTGGATCTTCCGATTGGAATGTCTCCTGCGGATCCTTCTCGTAGCGGTTGAAATGGGCCACAACTATTTCTGTCTGATGTTATCTACGTTTTCTGTTTGCAGGGATTCTGTTCTGAATATGGAAGAAGAAAGAGAGAGAAAAACAGAAATTAGGAACGTATGATAGAGAGAGAACGAAATTGCAGGGATTTTGATTTACAAAATGAAGATAAAAAGACACAATTGCCCCTAGATATTTCAATTCAATCCAAATTAATAAAAATATTTTACATTTTGGCCCCTATTGATCTCAACCATTAGATCAAAAGATCTAATGGCTGAGATTCTTTCTTACCTTTCTCACACTTTGGGCCTTTTTTACAGGATCCTAACTATATATATATATATATATATATATAGGGTTGGATTCTTTGCAGAACCTTATTTTTAAACAGAACTTGCAGAACCAATTTAGACCAATCATTATATTTTAGATTAAAACTAAATAAAAAGGATATAATAGTAATTTGTTAAATATTACGTTCTTTTTTCATTATTTTTTTATTCTCTTTCTCTCTCCTCTCTCTATTTTTACTGATCAAATAACATAAAGATTTAGGTTTATACATTTACATATTCATCATCATTTTCAAAGTAATTATATGTTTACATGTGTAAACAATCACTTTTAATTTCTACATACGTGTAAATAACCTGTTTACATATTTGTAAATCTTCATACTCATCATAAATTTCTTCATACCATTCATCATATAGATATTTAATCATTATTATATCAAACACAATTGTGTACATGTAAATAACAAAAAAAAAATATATTTAATAAATTTATATTAACTGTAACATAAATCAAATCTATGTTTACACATCTGTTAATAGATATCCAGGTACATATGTAACAATAAATCGATATTTACACATGTGTACAATCAAACTATTGAAAAATTGATATCAACACATGCATTTTCATTGGCCCCTTCTCTTTCCTTTGATTTTCCCAAGTGATTCTGAAGCAATATGAACACCTTAAATGGATCAAAAGACTACAATCACAAAAACTATTATAAATACAATAACAACAAACAAGGTAAATAAGAGTAGGATCAAAAGCTTAATAACATACCGATATATGTAATTAACTTGTATATTAAAGTTTGTACCTTAAAGTGTAAATAATAAATAAAATTAAAATAAAAAAATAGGTTCTAAAATGTTAACCTAAAGAAAAACAATGACTACTTTTGAAACATACTTTACAGGTGTGTAAGGCAACCATTTACATATATGTAGTTGTTCGACATACGTGTAACTAAAGAATTTACGTATATGTAAACATTTATTCAAACGCCTAGCATGCAATATTTTTATGTTACAAATCATTTCAGTAATAAATTTAGCTTAGTTAAATAACTATCCGAATACATTAAACTAGCTAAATAGTTGGTAAAAATAGTTAGAACTCTTTGTCGTGTGGATCTTAAAAATCTATAATATCACTGTATAACAATTAAATGAGGCACTATTTGAACCATCTTCTGCGAATCCATTGATTATAAGGAAACAAACAAGAAATGGAACAAGTGTATAAATATATAATATAACCCAAAACAAATTGCATAGTATACCTTAATGATCTGAAAATAAATGAAAATCTAAAGAACCTGAATACTTTTTCGAGTACGGCCTTGATTATGTGAAATCCTCCGAATTATTTTTCCAATTAGCACTTGTGGATTTTGTAACAACTTTATATTCTTTTCAATTTATGTAGATCTACAAATGAGAAAAAATAGGAAGTTAGTCAAAAATCAACTATTGAAATCGAAAGAAATCAGGATATACAAAAACATGTGATAATTTGGGATATGAAAATTTACCTTTTTACCCTTCATTAGCTAATATATTATCCTTAAACTTCTACATTATTACTAAAATGCCACATTCTCTATTAGCCCTTGATCAAATGATCTAATGGTTTAGATGAGTTCTGTAAGTTCTGTAAATTTTTTTGGTTCTGAAATGATCTTGATCCTATATATATATATATATATAGGGAGAAGATCATGCGAGAACCACCTCTTATTGCGAGAAACAATGTGAACACAACCAAAAATGCCTAAAAATAGCTAAAAATCACACAAATTTTTTTAATATTTTTATATAAAAATCGCTACTTTTCGAAGCCAAAAAAACATTAAAAAAAAATTTCCACTAAAAGTAGCGATTTGAGCATAAAAAATATTAAAAAAAAATTTAGATTTTTTTTTATAGATTTTTTTAGGTTTTTTGGGGGGTTTAGTTTTTAGCATTTTAGCTTGGGGGGGGGGGGGGGGGTTTAGGTTTTTGGGGGGTGGGGGAGGGGGGTTTAGGTTTTTTTTTTTTTTGAGGGGGGGGGGGTGGTTAGGTTTTTTGGGGGTTTTAGTTTTTAGCATTTAGCTTGGGGGGGTTAGGTTTTTTTTGGGGGGGGAGGGTGGGGCTTGTCACACCCCGATTTCCACGTGTCACCGGTGGGCCCGGTGGGGGAGTATCGTGACGTGGTTGGCAACATAATAGTCAAACAACACAATAATTAATATGCACAGCGGAAGCAAATTTAAAAAGATATAATACAACCGAATTTAATATTGTAATATCAAATGTCACAATATTCGGAAGTTTATCCACAGAATGATCGAAAACAAATTGGAAACAATAGTTCAACAGACTTCAGGCATCTTAAGCTTGCGAGACTTCTAATGATGCTAAGGAGAAATCCCAGCCAATTACGCTTAGTACCTGCATTTAATCTTTTTGGGAAAATACGTCAGTTTTCACTGGTAAATACAATCAACTGACTCATTTTGGAAAATGATTGAAAATTGATTTGGATGCACGTGGCATAAACATTTTATTTAACTTGGGAGAATTATTTAATATTATAATCTTGTGAACGAATTACATGTTCCTTGTGCGTTCAATAGCCCGGATCTTGTCCGGGTTAAAGATCAATAGACACACCACAATACTCTTTTGTGCACTGACGGGTGTACGCCTACACCCCGCGCTTAAGTCGTGGCCATTTCGTAAAATGATGCCAAGGATATCCGGGACATGGTCATTAACCCCCCCCCCCCCAAAGGCTTTAAGTAACAAGACTGTTTAAAAAGAGCCGATCAAATTATTCAATTAACCACCCAACGATGGAAGATTTGATGCCCGATCAAGCGGTATGCTATATACCGTAACCCAAGCCCGTATAAGGAAAATAAGTTAAAGGTATTTACCTGAGCAATGTATAAATCACAATAAGCAAACGCACGTAGCTTTTACTGGTACTCCTAATCTGGAACGAAGGTTTATAATAACCTATTAGATTCCTAACGGGTCTTTAGTTAAGCTTAAGCTTAGACCGGTTAGTTTCAAAGACACGGTTCGTACGCACGATTAAGCGAAGACCGGATAGAATGTGATTTAGACCCGACAAGTTCAGAGACTTGTTTAATATGGGTATTTCATACACATTCTGGATTTTGAGATAAAACCGTTAAGGTTTGACCCGTTTAGGCTAGTTTATGTAAACTAGTTACATAAACCGAACCGAACGCGTAAAAAGCGTAACGGGTCATAATGAGAGCTATTTACAGGTTTCCTAAGTTAATATACTTCATATATGTTGTGACATCAGTAGGATGTCTTTTATTATGCCCGAAATGAATTTAATCACAAACTATGCCCCGTAGGGGTAGTTTGGTCATTTTAAAGGTTGTAAAAGAGTTTAAATGTTAACCTGAGTTACAGGCCTGATGTAATCAGCAAATATACTCAATTTGCTAAGTTATATCAGTAGGTTAAAGTATATAAGTGAAATTTATCAATTATAACCAAACTATGCCCCGTAGGGGTATTTTGGTAATTTCACATAAGCCGAAAAGCTCAAAACTGAAGTCTGAGTTCATCAACCTTTGCTTACTGTTAAAATATTACAATTTGCCTCAAATATCAATAGGTATCAACCCTTGTATGTTTAAAATAGTTTTAGTACATACTATGCGTTAAAAACGCTTAAAAAGGCGATTAGAGGCCATTTCCGGGTTTGATACATAAATCTGATATTTTTATATTTCCAGAAGGCTTAAAATAATTTATTTATCATATGTGATCAGTAGCAAAAGGTTTGGAGTCGTTTAGATATGTAAAACTCATTTTATTGCCCGTAAGGGCAAAACCGACAATTACCGGATTAAGCCTACGACTATAAGTTATGCTCAGCCTAAAATTTAATAAAAATCTTTAAAAATCCCAAAATAATATATTACATCAGTGGGTAAAGATATTGATATCAACAAGTATGTTTAAGTAGGCTATACGCTAAATACGCCGTTTAATTAACATAAAGCTTTAATTTTACGCTAACGAGCATAACTCTTAACCTACACCTCAAACTGATGTCAAATTTTGTATGCAAGTTTATATATCAGTAATTAAGGTTTCTACTCTTTTACATTTCCAAAAATCACGTTTTAAAGTGAAAAGGGCATAATGGTCAACATATGAGCAATTAACGGAATCATGCATATTAATTGGATAACTAATGATCCGAGGTGTATAATCACAGAGGGTTATACTAGCATGTAACCTGGTCCAAATAAAGCTCTAAGGCATTTCTAAAACATACCATAACGGGTCAGAACTGAAAGTCAAAGTATAAGTCAAACTATGCGACTTTCGGTTCCGAAGCGGGTCTAAACAGGAAATTGTCGGGTTGAACATGTTTAGACATGTCCTTACACTAATTACCAAGTTATATTAATGATCAAACAGGTTGTATGTGCTCTACATTGCTAATCATGCATAAATTGCAATTTAAACCTTCTGTTGACTTTTTAATTACACGTTTGACCCGACATTAGACCTAGTTAGAGTGGGAATCAGGGGGAACCCTTTTGAGGGTTTATTACCCACATAATTACCAACTTATAACTACTTTTAATTCGAGATTTGACTGAGCCATTACTAATTAATCTCGAAGTCAAACCGTAATTACGACGGTTTGACTTTTAGCTAAATAACTAAGCTAAACTCAATTAAAGAAGGTTAAGCAAACTTACAAAAGTCCTAAGCTTGATTAGTGATCACTTGAGAGTGCCTTGGAGCTCCAGAAATGATCAGATTGCAAGAGGAAGGTGTGAAGAACAATGGTTGCATATCATGGCCTTTTATAGTGAATTAATCACCACAAATCTTTGACACATGAGTCTACAACCCACCACAACTG
>JARYGA010007220.1:0-33779 GCA_030545235.1 Helianthus tuberosus | reverse complement strand
TGTTTGTCAAGACATTGTAACACTTTTAATCAATAAAACAATATTCAAATTTCCATGTGTTATGAAACAATGATTCTGTTACAACACTTCCCGACATTTCCGCCACGTTTTGTTGTTTTACGTGGTCGGGGTGTGACATAAAAGTTGGTATCAGAGCTCATGGTTATAGGGAATTAGGTTATTAGTTATGCTTTGACCTAGTCTATAACTTTCCTAGGACCCTAACGCAAGTTTACTTGCGCTTAGTCATAAAACAATACCGTCACCTATCCTTAGGCGACAACCACAACAAGAACACAAACTTCAAAACTGCTTTGAAAAGCAATCATCTGTTTTAAGATGATTAATTACTAGGTTTTGAACCCTCTAAGTTTTCAAATCTCGTCAAAGTTTGGGTCTTATAATGTGAACACGTGCAAACTGGAAGGGTGAATGCCTGTACTCTGAGTTTTCTGTCTAAGGCTAGAGTGTTCGTACAAATCCGCAGTATCGGACCAGTCACTCTTACCTGGGAACTCTTGGGGTGAGTTTTCACTTATAGGCAAGCATGTCTTCAGCGATACATTATTATGACCTGCTTGCTTTGGTTTGTCACCGTCTCATTTGTTTGCCTTAGGTAATAAACAAATGATTGCAATTTCTATGCGTTGTCATTTTGTTTTAATTATCCGATAACATTTCATTTGTTTCCTCCTATATCTTTCATTTCCTCCAGAATGCCTCTTCAACGCAACGATGCGCAGATATCCGAGCAAACTGCCAAATTTACCCAGCGAATAGGCGAAGTAGTCCTGAAGACTGTTGAATTAGCTACTGCCATGTATCGTCTCCAGGATGAAGCCACTCAAGAGTCACCAAAGGAGACAGAGGCCAAGCCTTCACCTAAACCAAAGAAACGTAAAGCTTCAAAGAATCCCGCAGCGGTTGCACCAAAACAGGTAAGACCTAGCCAAGTGACAGCACCACCAACCAAGAAACCAATCGAGGAATCAAAGACCATGGATGAACGATCCCCTAAGAAATCAAAGAAGCAAAAGGCTTCTCAGAACTTCATCGTGGTCGCTCACAATGGTCAAGCCATCCCCAACCAACCAGCTCACCCCCCTGCTAGGAAGCCATACAACGGAACTGCACCCTTGTGCAACCAATGTAGCCTTCATCATCACGCTAGTGTGAAGTGCCGCAAATGCCAAATTTGTGGACTTAAAGGTCATACAGCAAGAGTTTGCCGAGCTGCAGTTGCTCCAAAGCAAGCTGGCGACAATCCTGCTCAAGCTCGTTTCTCACCAGGGTCCTGCTACAACTGTGGCGAGATTGGCCATTTCCTAAGGGATTGCCCAAAGCTTGCTAATGCAAATCCAACCCACGGATGAGCAGCTGGCTGACTAGAAGATGTTGCTGTCTTATGCTTTTATTCTTCTGTTTTCTTGTAATGTGAAACAATCTGTTTTGTTTATAAATAAATTATTGTTCACAATTCTGATATACGAGTGTAGTTACATGTGTGTATGACTTTTCCTATGATACCTACATCAAGGAACTATATTCCTTACAAACTACTCTTGTGAATTTTCCCATTCTTGCGTTTGCTTATGATTCCCATAGAAAATTCTAAGTACTCGTTTCATTCTAAGATACGAAGTACAGAAAATAAAGTGACATTATGAGTAATCATGCTTCTGCACATCTGTGCCTTTGAAATCCTTGGTTAGATAACTAAGGATATTTTCAAATCTCATACCCATTACGTTCTTATTTTTCAACATGCATAACATAAGTTTTCAAAACAACCTTCATGATTTCAAAATGTTATTAATACCGTATAATTACTTATATCAAGTGCGTAACTTCCAAAGCATCATTCATGTTTTCCAAAAACCTTATACATACTTTCAAAATTCAACTCATGATTTTAAAACATTTTATAAATATACCTACCTAGTACACCTACTTTATGATTTCAAAAGTATTATACATAAGGTTTCAGAAACATTGAACACATTTTTTAAGAACCCCATGCATAGTTTTCAAAAATATTTTTCCTCATACATTGACTTAACTTTCAAATTCCGCTTCATATGTCGCCTTGGCATATCTAGCATCTCAACCTCATAAGCATTTTTACTTCATGTTTTGACTTAAGCACATCCAGTGCAAGGTTTCAAAACATCTTCAACTTCTAAAATCAATATGGGATCTTTTTATCTTCACAATTAGACCCTTGTGGATGATTATCATTCAAATCAGAGTCCTTAATTGGATTCCTTGTGTACCTTAATTCGAACACTTCGGTTCCTTATAATCGAAATCGAATTTTCCCTTTAAAAGATCTTTCTATCTTTATAGTTAGATTCTTAGAAATATTTAAAGCACCAATCAAAATCCACTGATTGGATACCTGGTGTGCTTTGAATACATGTGCACAGTTAGCAGAACAAATTAACAAAATGATAACAAATCTAAAATCAAGTTAAACAATTATGTGATTATGTGTATATGCATTTTGTGTTTTCTTTTATGCATTTTTGTGTTTTGTATACTCTGGATATTCGTTATCCAAATCCTCGTAGAACCTTTCGTATCTTCATATGAGGGATTCGTAGAAGGATATTCAAAAAGGTACTACCCTAAATCCTTATTGGGCTTCTACGTGTTAAGTTAATACCCTTGGATTATATAGTACCACTCCATGATTCATAAGAGACCCTCCTAGTGGTCTAGTCAAAAAGATTGAATCAGAATCTGGTTAAAAATGACATGCGCTGATGTAGCTAAACAGACTCCTTGGTAGTATATTTAAATCATTTATTTATTTAATTAAAAGGACCCTATGGTGGTCTAGTCACAATCATCACAAGCTCGCTCATTGCTTTCTTCCCCTACACATTATAAGATGCACTACGTGACTATGCAAGAAATTACGTAATTATGGATGCATACATAATTGCGAAGTTCAGTGCACGGAAACCTCGGTAAGACTTATTATGTGTAAGAACCGATAGTGACAACCATAACGAAATGTGAACAATGTAATAGAGGTACGGTGGACGCACCAATGACGCTTCAAATACTTGTATATAATTGTCCCTCTCACATTTCAAGCATGATGTTATTGTAACGTTACTAGAAGTTCAGGACTCTAACCAGTGTTGTTTGATCTTTTCAACTTCATGTTTTAAGCTCTCACAAGTTTCCTCTGAATAAATTTCGGGACGAAATTTCCTAAAGTAGGGGAGACTGTGACACCTGGGTCACTGCGACCATCAAACAAATACCAAAGCAATGAAATATTGTATTTCATACTTGGGATTTGTACAAATATGTGTATCATTTGCACATATCAATTCTTGTTCGATTTCGGGCTCTAAATCGCTTTCTGGAAGGTTATACGCGCACTGATGCGTAAATATAACCAGTTTAATGCAACAAATGCTCTGGAATAGTGAAATAGGCTTCACATACCTTAAATAACCTTTACATAACTTAGAAATAAGTTTTGAAGGCTTTGGTATGGCAAAATCAAGTTAAATCGCTTACAGGGACTAAAGTCGACAAACTGCGAAAGTATGTCGATTTGAACTGTGAGCAGACATTCCAGAACATGACCATGAGTTAAACATACCATAAATATCCTTTACATAGCTTAGAAATAGGCTTTGAGGGGTTCGATGTGCTAAAATAAACTTTTGGGTCATTAAGGGACTAAAAGCGTCAAAAAGTGCACAAGTTTGCATTTTCACGCATAACTTACGTTCTGAATACATCCGGACATCCAAAAAAATTATGCATGCACTAAAATATTATGCTTTAGTGTTTGGCTTGTCAAAATTCCATTCGTCGCGCATTTTGGACCGTTTTTGCGTTCGTTACGACTTCCGTCGTAATTAACCGAACAACGCAACCGTACAGCCAAACGAACCGACATCCGAGATATTTTTGAGCACATTTTAAGTTCCCCATACTTTAACTTCATTTTAGAGCTTTGAAATGAGGTTAACGTGGCTTAAACGTGTCAAAAATGCATCGAAAACCAAGTTTGGAGCTGCAGGGACCAAATCTGTCATTTTAACAAAGATAACGGCTTACGGGCCGTAAGCCATCACCCTTACGGTCCGTAAGGACCTCCCAGTTGCTCAGAAACTTCTAAATAGCCTGTTTCCAGCTGTCACACCCTCCAAACCCAATTGCACTTGCCTCTTCATGTTAATGAGGGGCCATTTTGGTGTTCCATGGGAATTCCAACAAGTGTAGGGGTGAGATTAAAGCCCGGATTACGAGAAACGATCCTAACGGTTGTCCATTTACTATAAATACCCAACCCCATTCATTTTCTAAACCCACAAAATCTGATCTAAAAGCTCTAAGTTGAAGCCATTGCTTCATACCTGAGCTACTTGGATCAAGATTAGCTTTCGGGGACCCTTTGTAAGTGTTCCTTCGTTCTTTTTATACTTTTAGCGTTAAAAGTCAAACTTTGTTTGACTTTCTGCGTTGACCAGTTTATGGTCAATGCGAAGTTCGTTTGAACTTCATAACGTGGGCGTAATCACGATGGTTATAGTCCCTAGTGACTATACCTACTGATTACCACGTTATCTAGGCTCAGTGACGAGTCGTAGTTTCGGCCAAAATGTGTGTTATTGCGTATTTTGTAACCAAACTACTCTTAGGTATCAAAACCGTTTGTTTTGATACCAAACCTGTTTTCTAAACTTAGTTAAGCATATGTTTTAACATGCTTAGCTCGTCACTTTTAGTTTAGTGCTTATATAGGGTCGTAAGGTAAGCGATCTAAACAATCGCTTATACTTTCGAACCCGACCCGTTTGGTCGATCATTAGGATCCGACCAAACACATTAGGCGACCATAGTATATTGGGAATAACCTTCCGAGGTTATACCTTATGGTCGCTTCGTTAAGTAGTTGTATGATAGGTAGTTTATATGCCTTAGGTAAATTACCAAAATGCCCTTTTTACGCCAAAATTCATTTTAAGCATATGTAATATAACTTTTGGTATCTAAACTGATTTGGTAACAATATTAGACATGTTAAGGCATATTTTACTTGTCATAGGACTAGTTAGGCGTTCCGAACATGTTTTACGCGAACGACGCGTTAAAGTAGCATAAGCTACCTAAACGGGTCGTAATGGGTCGTAAGCACTTAGGTTAGGTTTCATTTTAGTATGTGGGCTTTGTTAAACCATATTACATGAGTTCCCATACTCATTTGGTTTACGAGCCCTCATTCTATCCGATCCTACGATTTAGGTCCGGTTTATTAATGTAGTTACCTATATTAGGTACCGTTTGATTCCGTGATCTTCTAGCATTGCTTGGTGGTTATCCTAGGACTATTGAGCAATCTCAAGTGAGTGCATAGACCCTTCTTTTACCGTTTTCAAACTGTTTTGGGGTGAAACACATGTGCCTACTTGTTACTTTCATGTTTTCCATGTTTTCACATCATATACTTGCTATGTTCATTAGTACATTTATAGTACATGATTTCATTATGTTTTTGCTATGTATGTCCATTGTGTGCATACTTAGTACATTGTTTTACATTACATTTCATGCTATCTATGTCCATTGTGTGCATACTTAGTACATTGTCTTACATTACATTTCACGCTATGTATGTTCATTTGATTACATACTTAGTGCATTGTTTTCACATGCTTACATTTTGGTATGACATTTGGTTTGTTTAAATGGGACAATATACATTCATTAACATTGATCACGCCATTCGTTAGTAGGTAGTGGTACCATAGGAATTGACAACTCCCGTTCTTGACATCCTAGGTATGTTTGGATGGAAGGAATGACCGAATTCGATAAACATAACACAGATAGACCTTTAAATTCGTTTAGGGGTTTATCGCCACAGTCACAAGGCTTGGATGTATGCATTTTCACAAATACCGCATAGATGTTTATATCAGTATAGCATGCATTTGTTCCACAAAACATAACTTTGATTTAAACCATGTTTTACTTCAATACCTTGTTTTTGTGCATTTTACATATGGTTTAGTTGATATATTTCACTTACCATACATGATATTTTGGATACACATTACATGATTCGCATTAGACATGAACATTTTGACATTGATATACAAAATTCATGATTTACATTAGACATAAACATTTTGACATTGATATACACAATTCATGATTTATATTAGACATAGACATTAGACATGGTTTTCACACAAACATTTTGACATTTGATTATACATAAACATTTTACTTTGGTGGTTTGGTTTGAGTAAGTGATTTAAGTAACGAGGCGTGTGTAATATGATACAAGCATGGTGGATACGCCGCTGGTACATCCTATATATAAGTGTTTGTATGGTATTACATATCGTAGCGTTATTTGAATCATTTCAATTTAGACATATAACATTTTATACAAATAACATACTTTTCACAATACATTGTTTTACAAACAACTTATCTGATATAAACTCATTTTACTTGGTTATTTACTTAACCATGTATTATTCTTTTATACATATATATCATTTGGTTTATTTATCACTTTTCAAATGATTTACAAGACAAAGCAAATTACAAGGTTCATGACTAAACATTTTCATAAACATAAGTCATGAATTCTATTTTCACAAAACCTATGTATCTCACAGGCATTTTTATGCTGACGTACCTATTTTCACATGTGTTTCAGGATATGATGCTTAGGATTTATCAAGATACACTTAGGCGGACTTGGGCCTTAGCGACAATAAAAGATGCAAGACTAGTTATTTATGTTATGTTTCTTTGATTGTTAAGACATTGTAACACTTTTAATCAATAAAACAATATTCAAATTTCCATGTGTTATGAAACAATGATTCTGTTACAACACTCCCCGACGTTTCCGCCACGTTTTGTTGTTTTACGTGGTCGGGGTGTGACAATACATTATCACTAGCGGTTCTTTCATTGAAATTTATTCCATTTGTATACTATTGGTTGTATGAGCCTATGTTTACGGCTTGTTTCTATCTTTCGAGTTAAGCATAACATATTCGTACATTTGCTAATAAAAAAATAAATGATTTATTTCATTCCACTCACGTATTATACACGATATAATTCATTATTGTAACCATGAGCAAACCACATCATCCGGTTAGTAACGTTCTTCTAATTACTTTCTTATTCATATGAGGGCTTAACATATCATTATACGCATACTATAAACATTTAACGACTTAGTGTACTAAAACAAAGCTACCCTCTTCCTAATTACTTTTTCATACTAAATACGAGTATAAAGCATCAATCTACGGTTTCTACCATTACTTGAACTAATTACAACTTTGAGTTTAGCCTCAAATTTAATCCTTCGCAACACTTTATTATTAGCTCTTTGCATGAACTACTTATTATACCAACCACGTATGTTGTGCACGAGCTTCATACGAGCACTTAACCAAATCATTTCAAATTTTCATTTAAGGCCTTTAGATCTTTCTCTTAATGACATACATACCTTCTTACGCTGACCATTACAAGTCGATTATTGCATACCATACCATAATTATCCTACCATTCATTTTGTTCACACTTACGAATAAATCTACAGATTCTTAATCATCAATCAAAAATTAAACATTTTACTAACCTCGCCTGCATTGCATAAATCAGTTATCCGTGTGTCGGATCGATCCGCTTCTTTATATGTACCTTCCGTACCAGAATTGGTCCCACTCGTGAGCATCCTTCCACCAGCTTTATTACTATCATCTCACTAAGAATTCCATCATTCTTGTCTATAAATAAATGGTTAGCACGCAACCTTTCATAATTGCGTCCTACATGGTGTTTGTTCGCCTATGTCTCTTAAACAAATTTCTTACGAACATGCTAAAACATATCATACATTCCATTTCTTACATACAATCCTTTCATTTTGTTGGTCAAGGTCAGACTGACACCTCTTACTTATCGTGGACGTATCGAGGTACACGTTTGTACCTCTTTTTTTATTATACTTGCATACTTGCAAGGACTTCATTTTACTTCGTTTGACTTTTCAGAAGTCTAATTGTAAATACATTTTTACATATGTGTATTAATTATCCTATTCTAACACATCCCTCTCTAGTCGAGCCCTAAGCTCCTATTAAAAATATAGCCTTTTTATACATACCTGGCGTGAGTCAAATCCCTTGACGCGTTATTCATACTTTGCGGCGATTATTTCTTTCCAATCTGTGACAATGCATGCCCATACATTAAGCTCACCTATAAGTATAAAACTTGACAAATCGAACATTAAATACCGGGTTCAAATGGCGATCTCCATTTGATCTGTATGATTCATTTGTCCTTTCAACCATTCTTGCATACATACATATTTGCATATATATATATATATATATATATATATATATGGAGAAGATCATGCGAGAACCACCTCTTATTGCGAGAACCGCGAGAACCAATGTGAACACAACTGTCACACCCCGATTTCCACGTGTCACCGGTGGGCCCGGTGGGGGATATCGTGACGTGGTTGGCAACATAAAAATCAACAACACAATATATAAATATGCACAGCGGAAGCAAATGAGAAATATAATTCAACTTTAATAATATTGTAATATCGTGTATCACAACAGTTGAATGTTTGTCCACAGACGGATAGAAAATAAAATGGAAACAATAGTTCAACAGACTTTTAGGCATCTTAAGCTTGCGAGACTTCTATCGATGCTAAGGAGAAATATCCAGCCAATTACGCTTAGTACCTGCATTTAATCTTTTTGGGAAAATACGTCAGTTTACACTGGTAAATACAATCAACTGACTCATTTTGGAAAATGATTAAAAATTGATTTGGATGCACGTGGCATAAACATTTTATTTAACTTGGGAGAATTATTTAAATATATAATATTGTGAACGAATTACATGTTCCTTATGCGTTTAGTAGCCCGGATCGTGTCCGGGTTAAAGATCAATAGACACACTACATTAATTATATGAGACACCGACGGGCGTACGCCTACGCCCCGTGCTGAGGTCGTGGCCATTTCGTAAAATGATGCCAAGGATATCCGGGACATGGTCATTAACCCCCCAAAGCTTTAAGTAAACAAGACTGTTTTAACGAGCCGATCAAATTATTCAATTAACCACCCAACGATGGAAGATTTGATGCCCGATCAAGCGGTATTCTATACACCGTAACCCAAGCCCGTATAGGGAAAATAAGTTAAAAGTATTTACCTGAGCAATGTAATAATCACAATAAGCAAAATGCAAGTAGATTTTACTGGTACTCCTAATCTGGAACGAAGGTTTATAATAACCTATTAGAATCCTAACGGGTCTTTAATTAAGCTAAAGCTTAGACCGGTTAGTTTCAAAGATACGGTTCGTACGCACGATTAAGCGATGACCGGATAGAATGTGATTTAGACCCGAAAAGTTCGGAGACTTGCTTAATATGGGTATTTCATACACATTCTGGATTTTGAGATAAAACCGATAAGGTTTGACCCGTTTCGGCTAATTTATGTAAACTAGTTACATAAACCGAACCGAACGCGTAATAAGCGTGACGGGTAACAATGAGAGCCATTTACAGGTTTCCTAAGTCAATATACTCCAAATATGTTGTGACATCAGTAAGATATCATTTATTATGCCCGAAATGAATTTAAACACAAACTATGCCCCGTAGAGGTAGTTTGGTCATTTATAAGGTGATAAAAGAGTTTAAGTAATATCCTGAGTTACAGGTCTGATGTAATCAGCAAAGATAATCAATTTGCTAAGTTATATCAGTAGGTTATTGTATATATGTGAAATTTATCAATTATAACCAAACTATGCACCGTAGGGGCATTTTGGTAATTTCACATAAGCTGAAAAGCTCAAAACTGAAGTCTGAGGTAAAAAACTTTTGCTTACTATTAAAATATTATAATTTGCCTCAAATATCAGTAGGTATCACCCATGGTATGTTTAAAATTGTTTTAGTACATACTATGCGCTAAAAACGCTTAATAAGGCGATTAAAAGCCATTTCCGGGTTCGATACATAAAGCTGATATTTTTATCATTTCAGAAGACTTAAAATAATTTATTTATCATATGTGATCAGTAGCAAAAGGTTTGGAGTCAATTAGATATGTAAAACTCATTTTATGGCCCGTAAGGGCAAAACCGACAATTACCGGATTAAGCCTACGACTTTAAGTTATGCTCAGCCTAAAATTTATTAAAAATCTTCAAAAATCCCAAAATAATATATTTCATCAGTGGATAATAAGTTTGATACCAAAAAGTAGGCTTAGATTGGCCATACGCTAATTATGTCGTTTAATTAACATAAAGCTTTCATTTTACGCTAACGAGCATAACTCTTAATCTACACCTCAAACTGATGTCAAATTTTGTATGCAAGTTTATATATCAGTAATTAAAGTGTTTACTCTTTTACATTTCCAAAAATCACGTTTTAAGGTGAAAAGGGCATAATGGTCAACTTATGAGCAATTAACGGAATCATGCATATTAATTGGATAACTAATGATCCGAGGTGTATAATCACAGAGGGTTAAACTAGCATGTAACCTTGTCCAAATAAAGCTCTAAGGTATTTTTAAAACATACCAAAACGGGTCAGAACTGAAAGTCAAAGTAAAAGTCAAACTATGCGACTTTCGGTTCCGAACCGGGTCTAAACAGGAAATTGTCGGGTTGAACATGTTTAGACATGTTCTTACACTAATTAGGAAGTTATATTAATGATCAAACAGGTTGTATGTATTCTACATTGCTAATCATGTATAAATTAGAATTTAAGTATCCTGTTGACTTTTTATTAACAAGTTTGACCCGACATTTGACCTAGTTAGAGTGGGAATCAGGGGGAACCCTTTTAAGGGTTTATTACCCACATAATTACCAAATTATAACTACTTTCTATTCGACTAGTCACTGGACCATTAGTGATTAATCTTGAAGTCAACCGTTAATTACGACGGTTTGACTTTTAAGCTAAAACTTAATTAAGGAAGGATTAGCAAACTTATTGAAGTCCTATGCACGAAATGTGAAGCTTAGAGAGAGGTCCTTAGCTCCAGAAATGCTCCAATGTGCAGATGAAGGTGTGAAGAACTTGGTTGCAACTCATGGCCCTTTTATAGTGGTTTAATCACCACAAAATGTTGACACACAAGTCTACTACTGACCATAACCTTCCCACAAGTGTCCTAGATGTTTAGGGGTTGTTTAGGGGCCAAGGAAGATGAGGAAAATCGGATAAAGGTCAGTTGTAACGTTTAAAATAGCCAACAGCCAACTTTCTGCATCTGGGCATACCTTGCGCACCGCAAGGGTATGGGTGTTGAGGTGCGCAAGCATGTCATCAGGGCCAAAAATCTCTTTTTCAGTTTGCATCCTTGGCTCTTGCTCCTCCGAAAGGTCAATCCACCTTTATTCTTGCAATTTGAGCCCTTCTAATTGACTTGTAAGGGGTTCAAGTCTTATATCCACTTTGTTAAGTCCTTGGTTATCACCCGAAAAGTCATAACTTTCAACGTTGACGCTTTTAACCCCTTGTACACGAATTTGATCATAACTTTCTCATACAATAACGAAACTTTATGAAATTTTTATCGTGCATTCTAGTGAGCATAATTAATCGATACAAAGCTTCGGGTTTGCTTAAAAGGTCACTCAGAGGTATACTTTAAACATGTTGACACATTTAACCCCTGCAGTTTGTAATCTCTCACTTTCTTTCATATTTAGCTTCGTATGAACCATGATTTATTCGTTTGAAGGTATAAATAGTATGTAGGGTTATTGTAAAGTATATTTATCCATTGTTGACAATTTGAACCCTTATATTCACATACTTTTCATGTTTGTCAATTTTAGTCCCTCTAGAGTATTCCTTCACACGTTCAAGCTTATGACATGTATCAATACATTATAGGACGTGAATTTTCGAGGTGTTACATCCTCACCCCCTTAAAAGAAATCTCAACCTCGAGATTTGTTAAAGTAAAGGAAGTAATTTCTGCCTTACATTGGGCTTAATCTTCCCCAGTACCTTTGAGCCTCAATGGCATTCTAATTGACCTTTATGATAGGTACATGTATCCTTTGGAGCTTCTAATCCTGTCGATCCTTAATCGACACAGGTTGCTCATCATATCATAAATATGTATGTCATTATGTGATAGTGTTTCTCGACTTATTGGCGAAACACGTCCTTAAATCATTAGGGTGGGGTGCATTGCGCGTTCCACCGAGCTCCTTAGTTAGGTCTTAGCTCGTAAGCTATTTAATCTTGATACATTCTAATCCTTCAAATGGTTCTATATACTCAGAGCTTGACTAGCCTGATAATTTTAACAAATTTGGCACACCCTTCCTGGGTGATATCTGTTGTTGAGCCTTATTTCTTAACAAGAATTTAGGAAGGTTATTACTTTCCATTAATCCTTGATTTTCTGCCGAATAATGGCAACTTATAGATAATTAGGGGTGTGTATGATCTTATTCGTTGTTTCTAATGCAACTTTCAGATCCTGATAAGTGGACTTACCAATCCATTGTCCTAACAATAGATGTTTATCATTCCATCTTTACAAGGTCTCCAAGGGAGCAGCCTTGATGCTTACATATCAACTATTATAGCAAAGCTTATCTTAAGGTGAGATGGTTATTCCAACCACTACTTAACTAATATTAAGGAATAGCTAATCCTTGTCGTTAATCGAACAATTCGACGATCCTGGGTAGCTGATGGCAATTCTTAATCGTTGCCTAATTAGGGTTGTGGTAATGTATGCATAACAAAATGAACCGTCTTTCTTATCTAACAATATCAAACTCTCGGAATAGCGAGTTAGGCTATATGAACCCTCTATTTTAAAGCTTAGCTAATCAGGGTTTCGATTCTTCCAATGATGGTACTAGCCGTCTTGGAGATTTCATAATAATACCGCCTTAAATGGGATATAAATCTTAATTTTACCTGCCTTTGAGGGGTAAACAGGGTAATCTTAGGGGAAGATAATCAAGATACAAGGAGGTTACAGAGATTTCCATATCTCAGGCTCCAGTTCACCCATCATTGCTGGTGTCAAATAAGTGACACCTTTATGTTACTAGTCCACGAATTCCTTAATCGAAAACATTTACTTGGACAATTCCATTCTGGATATCTCCTTTGAATACCATTAGTTGACTTTAGTACCATATGACCTCTCGGAATATCTTGGTGGTCCCTTGCATTAAACCTCCATACTGATCAGGCATGGAAGCAATCTATGAAACTTAGTAAGATACACCAATCCTCATATGGCGCTTTCATCATACCATCTGGGATTCGAAATCGATAGAGATTAAAGAGATATCAACTATATATGCTGACGCACTTCCTCTTAGAGAGAGGACATTTCGAGAATTCTATGACTGAAGGTTTCTGATAGAAACAAAAGAAATGATTCTTCCAATTTCGTCTGTAACTTTTACCTTACACTTAATATCTGGGGTTTTTACGGGAAAATTTCTAAAAGTTTGTTAAGCTTAAGATCTTATGAGAGACTTAGCAGCATCTTAACCCAACGTATCTCCTTGAGTGGTCAAAGGCTCACCATAAGGAGTTTTGATAACTACTTGCTTCTTATCATCCACAATATGGGCTTGGCTACCAGACGACCAACCCATTCTTATCACTATATCGAGTCCTTTATTATATAAATGAAAACGAGGACAGCAGAAAAGAATGATTCCTAATGGATATAAAACATCCATCTAATATTGCTGAAGCAGTCTCTGAGGTACCATCGGTCAATTTTACTTTACATTTAACGCTTAGAGTTTTAGCAGGCAGATTTAATGACTTACAAAATCTATTGTCTACGGAAGACTTATCTGAACCTGAATCAATTAATACTCTAGCATGAGCGTTATTGATAAAGAAAATACCTGTTGTGACATTGTCATCCTGAATAGCCTCCTGAGCATTCATCTCAGAGCTTCCAGCTTTGGTCTTCTTAACTTCCTCAAGCTTTTTAGCGTATTTAGGGCAGTTGGTCTTAATGTTCCCTTTTTCATTGCAACCATAGCAGGTTGCGTCTCCCAATCTCTTGCAATCCAAGGTCTTATGCTCCTTGGACTTGCAGATTCCACAGGGTAGAGGCTGAGATTCATATCTGCAATTCCCGAGGTGGTATTTCCTACAGGTTTTGCATCTGGTCTTTTCACTGGTCTGCTGTTTTTCCTTCAAATCCCTCCCAGACTTAGTTGCTCCTTCCTTGGCAGCATTAGGGCAATTAGTACTGATGTGGCCCTTTTCGCCGCAGCTGAAACAGTTTGCATTATTTATGTCCCTACATTCGTGGGACTGGTGGCCGGCTCTTTTACAGATGCCACATTGCTTTATCTTTTGATTTGATCGACACTGTCCCCAGTGTCTTCTTTTGCAGGTTTTACATTCGGGTTTTGCCTCCTTTGGTTTGGACTGGTTATAGCTTGAACCGGTCTTACCCTTTTTGTAACTCCTACTTGGGGTTTTATTGCACTTTCGCTTATGATCTGTTAGGATCTAAGGCTCTCATGATTGTGCTAGCTTGTGTAAATTGTATAATCAATAGAGATGAACAGAGATTAAGTGCAGCGGAAATGATCACAAACTTTGTAAACACAATCAAAGGAGAATATAGTTTGATAAACAATTGCTTTTCATAGATTCGAAAGATTACATCAAAAAGCAAAAGGTTACAATGCAAGCTTACAGACTAAACTCCCCCTCAGCCTGATACTTCAGAGTTGGTTGCACAAGATGAAAGGATTGAATTGAGGAGAAGAACTCTCTCAAAACGAATCAAATATAACAGTACAGAGTACTGTCATATTTATAGGCAAACCAAACTACTGATGTACCTCAGCTGACGTCACCATGATAGTGACATCTAACAGCCTAACAACCTATAAACACTGTTCTATACAAACTACTGATGTTTAACAACTGATTGATAATAAAATACAAAACAAGTCTAACACTGTTCACGTTCCACTGTTGTGGCCTAAGCACTGATTACATGATCATCAGTGCTTTCTTCAAAAGGTGATTAGTCTTTGAATGAGCAGTGCTTGAATCTACAGCAGTACTTAAGTGTCAGCAGTAGATAGAGCTCAGTGTTTTGCCTTTTAGCAGTCTTTAGCTGTTTCATCAGTGTTTGGTTCATCAGTTGTTCTTCAGAGCAGTACTTAGAGTGTATCAGCAGATAGATAACCACTGTCAAGGGGAGAGCAAAGTGTAAACTGCTGCTTATTGATAGTCCACTGATGTGATCCGGTTTTGGCTTTACATTATCTGTTCCTCTGGTAGGGTTCAATCCCAACAATCTCCCCCTGGAACAGATAATGCCAAAACCCTTCATTATTCAGGACCTTTATTACTCATCAAGAGTGCCTTAGCTTGTTCTTTGAATTCAGCTTCAAATTCCTTTGCACTCTGGTCATCCTCATCCCTACACAGTGAAAGTTCAAGGAGATCCTGCAAATCTTCAATACTAAGGCCTAGTGTTTCTTTCCTTGATATGTACTTCACTTCGCCATTGGCTCTGACCAGGGTCAATACGTGGGTCTTTTGATCAGACATCCACTTTAGTATTTTTAAGCCAAGTGGGTTTCTTGGGAGAGACTTATTTGCTGATGAGTTGAGAGATGATGGCCTTGAAAACACCTGCAGACTTTCAGACATTCTTTTGAAAGCTTCTTCAATGACTTTGTCTGCTGCAGCTATATCTTCTGCAGTTTCTTGTTCAATAAGTTCTTGTCTTTCAACTTCTGTCTTGTCTTTTGCAGTGTTTGGAGACGCAGGTTTGTTTAATACCTTCTTAAAAAGGTTTTGAAGCTTTGATGAGCTGTCTTCATTCAGACCCATTTTTAAGATGGTGTCCTTGAGATACTCTGCTTCTTTTTCTATGTCCTCTTCTTCAGTCAGCTGTTTGCCTTCAACTTGGTTTGACACAAGAGTAGGACTGTCTGCTGATTTCAACATTTTCTTGAGGTTTTCAATTTTCTGTTCAAGCTTCATCATATGTTCTCGCTTCTTTGAGGTGCTTGAAACAATTATCTTTCTTTTCTTTAGCCTTTCATAGGCTTCACCAGTCTGCTGTTTTGACCATTTTGATATGGCTTCAGCAGTATCCATTTTTGCATCCACCAGCTCCTTTTTCTTTCTCTTAAACTCAGCAGTTAGGTCAGCAATGAGCTTTTTGTATTTACTCCAGTTTGGAGCATTCTTCTTCTTTGTAGGATCATTCTTGATTTTCTCAATCCTTTCTGCTTCATGCTTTAGAGCGACTATTGGCCATTCTTCGAACTGTTGTTCTTCAGCAGGATAGAATTTCTCTTTCATGATGTAGGCTAGATATTGTTTTCTTAACTTTTTCCTTTGTTCAGCCTTTTCTTTGTTTAGATCTTGTGCAAATTCTTCTATCTGCTTTACTTTTGTGAAGTAGAACTCCAGTCTTTTAGCAATGCCATCTTCGCTTAAACGTTCACGTTCACTCTCAACTTTAGCTCTTAGTTTTGGTTGCCTTGCCTTGCCTTGAGTTTGAGATAATTATCCATATCATCTGGTGGCATGTAGCCTATGAGTGAGGAGAATTTTCTTTTTGAAGAATCTTCTTCTGTATAGAATTGCCTCATCTCATTTTTGATAGCTTCAAGTTCCAGTGGATGTTGTGCAGCATTAGGATCATGTATACCTTCATCGGCAGGGATTGGCTTTCTTTTTCTGTTGAAGAGCTTTGGTTGTGATGTAGGAAAGGTGATAGCAGTGGTGGATGACTGACTAACAACTGTTGAAACAACTGGTGTCTCAACATCTGTTGTCATTACAACTGCTGATATGTCAGCAGTTGTCTTCTGCTTTTGAGCAGGGGATGGAAGTGGTGAGGTAGTTTTTGATGGTGGTTGAAGAAACACGGAACTAATTAAGGGACTAATCAGTTTGGTTTATGTTTCTACCATGATGGTTAATCTTCTTGTAAGTTTCCTGAGCTCCTAATGATCGTGGTTATCTGCAAAACAAAACACCGTTACTCGTTAAGAGGGGAATATGGGGGTTTCCCTCTTAACCGGGCTCTGGCGTGAGAATAAGCGACTGCTTTGGGGAGAATTAAGAATTAAGTGAGAGTAGAGGGAATGGAATGAATTAACCTGTGAAGTGAAGGTCTCTATTTATAGCCGGAGAGGTGTAAGAGGGTGTGGGCTGATGGGCCTTGGGCCGGAAGGCGACAACATGGAGGTTATGCTCCTTGTCTCACTGGTGTCGACCGTTAGTGGCTTCTAGGAGCTTCGTGGAGTTGGCGCAACGTGATTGGAGCCACGTGTCACTGTTGTCGGCCTGGTCGCCCTTCTGCCATCAGCAGGTAAGTGGAGATCGTGGGGCAGTTGTCTCTGCCCTATGATTGGTGCCACATAGGCGTCCTTCAGTACTTTTTGTCTCCTGCATGTCATACGATCGTGGAGCACGATTGCGCAGGAACAGAAGGACCCTGATTGGCTCTTTTATTCTGCCACTTGTACCTTGTGCACTATCTGGAAAGGCCTTGCGCCGTAGTCACGCACGATTCTTGCTGAGCACGTTATTATCATGCGCGCGGCATGGGCTTTCAGATGTCCCTTTTAGAATGCTAAGTGTTGCTAACTGGAGTTTACTCTTATGTGGACCTCGCGCCGCGTTACACAGGTATGTTGTAGCTCGCGCGAGGTTGGCGATCAAGAAAATTGCTGGTTAAGGAGTATGGTCCCGCGCGACCTTACAGGGGGGTTGCGCGGCTTTTTGGGACCATACCCCTTCAAGTCCCCCCAGTCCAGTGCTGCACCATGCCCAAGGCAAGTAGTTGGAGCTCTGGACTTAGGAAAAAATAAAGTAGAATGATGCTTTTGGCTTTGGTAGACGGCGCGCGTGTAAATTGTTAGTTACTACGGCGCGGCTACCAGGCTTGTTGTTGGCTTTTACACGAAGCTTCTACTGACTTTGGGCGGGAAAAACCTCGAAGTTTGAATTTTCTGACAGGTTGGTGAAAAAGTCGCGGTTGGTGACGCTTGAGTTGACCTCTGACGGTTGTCATCAACTTGTTGCTGACGGTTCAGCTTTTCGTCAGGAGAGTGAGGCCCAAACGCGCGTGGTAACCGTCACTCCGGGAAACACGCCTTACGTGGCGCTTTCTGGTTGGCCGTGCTTGCGGCGACTTCGGCACGGTTACCCATCGCATTAAATGCGATGGGTATATATATCCGGGGAGATGTGAGGCTCCTCACTTTTCTCTTCTACTACTCTTTTATTCTCTCAAACTTCTTTGAATCTTCAAACTTTGAAGAACACGGTTGCAGCAGATCTTCAAGTTCTTGAAGAACAACGTCGCAGATTATCAGGCTTGTTTCCAGATCATTCAAGATCCTTGTCTTATCTATTGATGGCTGAGGAACAGCACGAAGATAACCCCGGGGAAGAAGGTCCTGTGCCCGTTCTCCGGTGGGACTTAGGGCTTTTTGAACAACTTTCCCGTAGTTTCCGGTTCCCACCGGAGTGGGATGCCCGGTACCCCGGCCAGAACCAGACGGCCGCTGATGCACCGCCGGGGTACATCACCCTATTCGAAGACTTCTTCCATCAGGGCAACTTTCGGTTGCCGGCGACTAACTTCATGGCTCATGTTCTTCAATATTATGGGTTCCATATATCTCAAATGAGCCCACCCGGAATGGTTCGGGTTCGACACTTCGAGTTCTTGTGTTGGGCTCATGGCATAGAGCCAACTGTAGATAGATTCCGGGTTTTTTACCAACTTCAGAGGAATATGGGTTTTTATTCCTTCGCCAGTCGAGGCACGGCGAAGAAGATACTTTTAAACCCTCCTAAGAGTTTCCATGACTGGAAACCTAAGTTTTTCTATATACGGGAGGAGGTAGTTCCGATACCCATGACGTTTCGCGCCTCGACTGAAGCGATCGTGAAGGAAGACTTGGAGATCCCTAAGACTGAGGCTTGGTATCGGGAGCTTACTGCCACCCCAAACCGAGTGTTTGGGGAGAATGTCTTGGTAGCGGCGCGGATGAGCGATCAGTGGCCGCCTGATAGCAAGGAGGTTCCTATCTTAATGATTGATGACGAAGGTTAGTAATTTTCTTATTTTTACTGATCTTCTGGTTTTTTTCTTTTATTTTTTGATACAATTTATCTTGTAGAGGTGCGCTTGTATCAAGCTGTTTTCGCCGCTTTTGGCGGTAGAATGGGCGTGCGCCCGCTTCAAGACGGAGAGCAATACTGGTATAACCAAATAAGGGATAACTTTATGTATCCTGTTGCTGATGCGTTCGCCTGCCGCCCACTGCAAACGAAGGTGCGCACATACCGAACCCTCGCCCTTTGCGCTCTGTGACGTCTGCTGGGAAAGAAGTTATCTATCTTTCCAGCGAGGAGTCTGTAGGATCCTCGAACGGAGAGCTAAGTTCGTGGTCTAACGTCTTTGCAGGTGTGTTGCGCGACTTGGGTATTGACCCAGAGGAGAAGAAGAAGAAAAAACCAGTGAAGAAGAAGAAGAAGAAGGATGCTGAGGTGACCAGCAAGGGTGCTGGGGGAAGTCGCGCAACCACTGGTGTTGCGGATAAAGGTATTTTTCGCCTCCGTCAGAGTGACTTGATAGGTTTCGTGATTGTTAGTGACTCACTTGAAGGTTTGTCGCGCGCAGGCGGAAAGAAGACTGGAACTGGTGGCTCAGGGAGCGCGGGTTCTCGCAACCCGGACACTGGCGCTACTCCTTCCTCTGTTGCGCATGAGGAGGAAGAGGAAGAGGAAGAAGAAGAGGAGGCTACTGAAAAGTTGATCAGCAGAAAAAGAACAATGAGCGAGGCGCCTACTGGTGTGTCCATCGCGTCGAAGGCTGGCGGGGCTCTAGTGCTTGGTAAACAGAGCAATTTGCGCTCACTTTATAGGTTCTCTCCTGGTAAGTTTGTTTTTAGCTCTTCCTTGTTGTTGCTCTTTTTCTTGATCCCTTGGTTTTGCAGAGGGTAAGAAGAAAACCCCTGAGAAGGGTGTTGTGATTACGGAGCCAGAGCCAAAGAGGCCGAAGATCACCGTTAAATCTTCTAAGGCTACTGGCGCTGAGACTGCCAAAGACAAACATGTTGCTGAAGGTGATAAGGCAAAGGTTGTCGAAGAGAAGAGGAAAGTTGATGAAGAGCGTAGGCAGAAAGCTGATGAGGATAAGAGGAAGAAAGCGGAGGAGGAGAAAAAGAGGAAGGCCGAGGAAGATAGGAAGGCTGAGGAAGATAGGAAGAAAGCCTCTGAAGTGGAGAAGGAGAAGCAAAAGGCTGTTGAAAAGCCTAGTGGTGATTCCTTGAGGTATACCGGTGCCGCTGCTATCACTATCCAGGAGAAAGCGCAGGGTCCGGAGGTTTTAAGCGTTGCGGGGTCTACAAAGTCCCATCAAGAGAGGAGGAAAGAACCTGAGGTTGAAAGACCTACCCGCCCTGCGTACGTTTCTAGTGGCACGAGCTCTGGTGGCGCCGGGGGTTATAATCCGCAAGCTATCGGGGCCAAGGATACTCTTGGAGATATCTACTATAAAAGTTATACCGAAGAGGAGCGCGGTAATGCCCCCCACCAGGCTCCCTGGAATTTGAGGCAGAAGGACACCTTCCAAGAGTTTGGCCCTTGCCGCGATTGGTTCTTAAACTCTTTCACTCCTGGTGAAGCTAATAGGTAGAAGGCGAAAACTCATGAAGGGCTGTACCGTACTTACATGCTTGGGGAGGCGAATGCTCGCGCTGCTAACCACCAAATTGTCCGTGAGTGGCGGACAATGGTTAGGGAGCGGTCGGATTGGGAGAGGTACCGTGAGCGTATGTTGAAGCGTATAAATGAATTTGAGAAGTCAAAAGCCGCCCTTGATGAAGAGAAGGCCAAGCTTGAGGCTGATAAGAAGGCAGAAGACTGGGGGCGCGAGGGCCTGAAAAACAAGCTTCATGCTGCTGAACAACAGCTGGCTAAGGAGAAAGCTGAGTTCAAGCGCATATGCGCGAAGGATAATGAGCGCGCGGCTGCGGATCGTAACAAGATTGTCAACCTTGAGGCTAAGGTTGTGGAGTTGACGGCAAAACTCGAAGATGCGCAAGCTGCTAAAGTTGCTAGGGAGCAACTTGAGGTTTGTGCAACCTAGACTTTTTCCTTGTGTGCTTTGTCTGCAATATATCCTAAGTCCTGTCCTTTTTAGGGTGAGCTTGCTGGCGTGAAGGTGCAGCTGTCGGGCAAGGACAAGGATCTTCGGGCCAAGGATGTCGAGATTGCTGAGCTGAAACGTCGCCTGCGAGAGCAGGTTGACAAAAGTGAATCCTTGGAGATCGATCTGGAGGCTGAAAAGTCTAAAGCTGCCTCAGCTGAAGAGGCGAAGCTTATGGCTGAGGAAGCTCGTGATGTTAGTACTGCAGCTCTTAATGTAGCGCAGACTAATTATGCTGAAGCTCAGGGTATCGTGGATACTCTTGTCTCTGATGCCGAGTGGCTGCGCGGCCGGAGAATAGTTCTGGTATTATCTTTAACTTTGGTTTTGCTTACCAAGTTAGTTCCTTACTTGCCTACTTTGATGAAGATGGCTAACTCGATTCTGAATGCTGGCGAGCTGGATCAGACTGTCGCTACTCTCATTGATGCTTCTCGCGCCGTTGGACATCGCGGAGGTTATATGGAGTGTGCGCAACATGCTGCAGCAATGTTTGGACAAGAGTTTGATGCCAGTCATTGCTCGGTAACTGGTGGAGCTGATGCCGAATTGGTTCGAGCTGAAAAATCTTATAATCATTTAGCCTTACCTGTGATGGGTTTAGTCTCGAAGGCTTTGGAACATGATGACTGGTGTGCACGTATGAAGAGCATTCTTGATCCCCCAGCGCACGTAGAACTCTCTGACGAAGATGAAGCGGCGGGCAATGATGGTGGAAACGATGGTGGTGACGGTAAGCCTGGCAGTGATGGCGATAAAGGCGATAAGCATGATGACAGTGGAGATGATGAATTTGAATAGGTTTGTCAACAGGCTTTGTGCCTTGTAAAAATTTTGAGTAGGCTGATGTAACTCTTTGTGCGGGCGCGCTTTTATCTAATGAATGACATTGTTTTTTTTTTATAACTGTTGCGCGGTTGCGCTTATTAAATAGTATGTTTGCTTATGTTCCCGTTACAATTATTGCACTGTTGTTAGAAACTTTGGTTAAGTTAGCGCGAATAAATGTAAGAGAGGCTCTTGAGCGTAACTGGAGTGTTTTCGTGCTAATCAGAAGTTTAACATGCATTTGTAACGAAATAAGTCGGATAGTGAGAAAAGAGCATGTCGTATGCTTTCATTGATTACGTAGGCGCTTAGGCCGAGATACATTGCTTGTAACATAAAAGGCGTGTAGCCAACATAAGAAAGTAAAGGGCGCGTAGCCGACATTAGTGGATAAAGGCGCGGGGCCTACATAGTCAAATATAGCATTTGCGCAGTTGTTGCGCATTCCACGTGCGCGGGATGATGTGTCCATCCAGGGTGCGCAATTTGTAAGCCCCTTTTCCTAGCACTTCGTGAACCAGGTATGGGCCTTCCCATTTGGGTGCTAGTTTTCCTGGGCGTTTGGCGTTTGAGGCTTCGTTGTCTCGAAAGACATATTCCCCTGGAGTGAAGGTACAGATGCGGACTCGCGCGTTGTAGTACCTCTCCAGTTGTGTCTTGTACTTGGCTTCTTTGATACGCGCGATTTCGCGCCTTTCCTCTAGCAGATCCAAGTCAAGACGACGCTCTGCCTCGTTGTCGATTGCGTTGACTGCTGTCAAACGCGGAGAGGGTAGGCCAACTTCTGCCGGGATAACCTCTTCTGAGCCATAGACCAGGCTAAAAGGGGTCTCGCCAGTACTTGTTTTCGGCATGGTTCGGTGAGCCCACAAGATACTTGGGAGCTCATCCACCCAGCCTCTTCGCTTCGTGCCCAGTCAGGCCTTAATCCCTTCGACAATACACTTGTTTACACTTTCAACCTGCCCGTTGCCTTGAGGGTGCGCAACGGAGGAGAAAGTGTGTTCGATTTTCATCTCCTTCATCCAGTTTTGGAGGTCTTCAGACGCAAAGTTGGTGCCATTGTCGGTTACAATCTTGAGTGGGAGCCCAAATCTGCAGATGATGTGTTCCCAAATGAACTTGCGCACCATCATGGCTGTAGTTGAAGCAAGGGCTTTGGCCTCCACCCATTTTGTGAAGTAATCGACGGCCACTATTATGAACTTGACGGCGCCGGGAGCATCTGGGAAGGGTCCTACCATGTCGATTCCCCACTGCTGAAAAGGCCAAGCAGTTGATACGGGGATCAAGTCGTTCTTGGGGCGTAGGGTTTTTGGAGAGTGCCGCTGACAGGAGTCGCACTTGCGCAGCTCCTTCAGGGCATCAACGTGCATCCCTGGCCAGTAATACCCGGCGTTCATAATCTTCGCAACAACCATGCGTGGTCCCGCATGGATGCCGCAGATTCCTTCATGAATCTCCCTTATCAGATAGTTCGCATCTTGAGGGTCCACACAGCGCAAGAGTGGCCCCAAGGACTTGCGGTATAAGATACCACCATTCATTTCGTACTGCAGAGCTTTGTTCTGAATTTTCCTTGCCTCTGCCTTATTCTCTGGGAGTATTCCCTCTTTCAAGTACTGAATGATAGGGGTCATCCAGGATGGCTGCCCTATCTCGATCACATTGACTTGTCGTAACAAGACTAACGGGTTCTTGAGTACCTCAATCCTTACATCTTTGGCAAGATGTTGGAAGGATGTTGAAGCAAGCTTACTCAAGGCGTCAGCTGGTTTGTTTTCAGAGCGATTGATGTGGATGACCTTGTGAGACTTGAACTGTTGAAGCAACTCTTTTGCTTGTTCCAGATATAGGGCCATAACTTCACCCCTTACGTCGTATATACCGTTGACTTGGCTGGCTATCAAGAGTGAATCAACATGTGCTTGTAGATTTTTAGCTCCCATTTTGATGGCGAGGCGCAAGCCTACCATAAATGCTTCGTATTCCGCCTCGTTGTTGGTGTTTTTAAAATCCAACTTGATGGCGTAAGTGAATTCGTGGTTTTCGGGGCTTACTATGCGCAATCCAGCTCCCGCGCCGTCCTCGTTTGAGGCCCCATCAGTGTAAAGCATCCAAGTCTCATTTGTCGTGTCTTTTTCGGGAGTCTCCACCAGCTCACAATCTTTGATTTTCTTAACTGGGACTTCTGTGATGAAGTCCGCTAGAGCCTGACCCTTGATGGCTGGGCGCGGCCGATATAGAATGTTGTGGCCCCCCAGCTCGATGGCCCATTTTGCTAGCCGCCCGGACGTTTCTGGTTTTTGAAGTATCGTGCCGATATGGAAATTGGTGAGCACGGTGATCACATGCCCTGTGAAATATCTGCGCAGCCTTCTGGAGGCGTGTAGCAGCGCTAGTACCAATTTTTCCATCGTGGAATATCTCGTTTCCGGGTCAGTGAGTACCCTGCTGACATAATAAATTGGAGTTTGAACTCCATTTCTTTCCACGAGTAACACTGATCCTACTTCCTTATCTGAAGAAGATAAATACAGTATGAGTGGTTCTTTTTCAAATGGTGCAGTCAGGGTGGGGAGCTCGATCAAACATTCTTTCATTTGCTGAAAAGCCTTTTCTGCTTCAGGGGTCCACCTGAACTCTTGCTTCTTCACACAATTGCGCAGTGTGCTGATAAAAGGGTACGACTTCGCGGCGTGATTTGACAAAAAACGGTTAAGCGCGGCGAGGCAGCCGGCCAACCGTTGCATCTCTTTGATTGTTCGCGGCGATGGCATCCGCTCTATTGCCTGGAATTTTTTCGGATTCACTTTGAAGCCGCCGTTGGTGACTATGAAGCCTAAAAACTTTCCTTCTTCCATGCCAAAAGAACACTTGGCTGGATTCAACTTCATGTTTACGCTGCGCAATGAATTGAACGTTTTCTCGATGTCCTTCAACATTTGCTCCTCTTCGGGACTCTTGACCACTAGATCATCGATGTAAACTTCAATATGCTTTCCGATGTCACCCGCGAAGGTCTTGTCCATCAATCGCTGGTATGTGGCGCCAGCATTTTTCAAGCCGAATGGCATCTTCGTATAGCAAAAAATCCCCAGATCAGTGCGAAAAGCCGTCTTGTCTTCATCCTCGAGCTTCATCTGAACTTGATGGTACCCCTTGTAGCAATCCAAGAAGCACTTCCATCTGTATGGCGCGAGAGAGTCTATCTTTTTGTCGATCTCAGGCAAAGAGTAGCAATCCTTAGGGCATGCCTTGTTGAGATCGGTATAGTCGACACACATTCGCCATCCACCACTAGACTTCTCTACCATTACGGGGTTCGCAACCCAACTCTGATAACGTATTTCTCGCAGGATGCCGGCTTTAAGTAACTCGCATACTTGCTCATTCATTGCTTTCGTCTTGTCTGCCCCTAGGCTGCGCCTTCTTTGGACTTTCGGCTCAACCGAGGGGTAGGTATTTAAACAGTGCTCTGTGATGTCGCGCGGGACTCCGGTCATGTCGGCCGGGGTCCAGGCGAAAATATCCATGTTCTTGAATAGGAGCTGCTTGAGACGAGTTCTGATGTTTGGTGAGATAGCGTGACCTATCGTCACCGTTTGCTCCGGATATTTGCGATTTAAAACCCATTTTTCGGGCTTGGTTGCTGAAACCTTCGCCGCTTTTGTTGGGCGCATCTCTTCTGTTGACATCACTTCTTTCTTTGCATAAACGATTGCCACCCCCGTCTTGGTTGGGAAACCAATCGCTGAGTGGGGGGTAGAAGTTATCATATTCAGCTCACCTTGCGTCTCTCTCCCGATCAGCACATCATGTCTTGACTTAACAGGCATCACCATGAAGTTGACATTTGTTGTCCTCGAATGCTTCCCGTCAGATAGTGTGACGGGGAAGCTGATTTGGCCTAACGGGAAGACCATTTCATTACAGAACCCAGACAGTGGGTAGTCAACTGGTTCAAGTCTCGCTTTGTCTTCATCGTCGAACTGGTTAAAGCATTGTTCATAGATGATGTCTGCTGTACTCCCGGGGTCAATGAAGACGTATTCAGTTTCATAATGGCCGATGATGCCGGTGATGACGATGGGTCGTGTGGCTCGGGGACCCCCGCGCACCACCGGGAAAATAACTTGCTGTTCTTGCCATGAAGGTTCATAAGGTCTCTTGCCTTTTTCTCTTGCGCTATACCTTGGTCCATTGACCATGTGTGTCTCCAGGCGTCGAACCTTCTTGTGATTTCCTTCATCGTGGCGATGGAGTTGTCGCGTCTCTTTGCGCACGTTCTTCACTAAGTGGCTCAGCTTTTCGCTCTTTAGTGCTCTCTCGATCTCTTGTCGCAAGCTGTAACAATCATCTGTTAAGTGGCCTGTATCCTTGTGGAAATCACAATACAGATTGGGGTCTTGTCCCTTTTTGTTCGTCATAGGCCTGGGAGCCTTAAAATCATGGTTCTCCGTCATTAGCACCTCTTTTGGTGTTTTTATGAGCGGAGTCCAATGCTTTTCACGATTATCGTCTCGGACTGCCTTTCTATAACCGATGCGGTCAATGGTATCACGCGCGTCTTCCTTATAGCGGGATCGTTCTTCGTACCGGGGTCGTTCATTATAACCGCTGGAGTGGTTGGCCTTCCACCCAGGGTTTTTGCCTTTGTTGCGCCTGTTGTCATCGCGCGAGTGACCCCCTTTGGAAAATCTATCTTCAGAACGATAGCTGTTGTTTCGTGCGAGTGACTCTTCCGTTTGCGCGACTATCTTCGCGGCTTCCATGAGTTTATCCCACTCCTTTGGCATTCCATCTTTCCCAGTGATGGTTCTAATCAGGCTATCACAGCGGATGGCTTTCTTGAAATGGCAGCGCATGAGTTGTTCACTCACGCCACCTATCTCCAAACATTCTTTGTTAAAGCGCGTAATGAAATCTTCCAGACCCTCATTATCTCTGCGTCAGATATCTTCAACTTCAGCTGTGTCGCGTTGGTATCGCCTTTGTTGACTGAAGTGACTCAAAAACTGAGTTCTGAAATCTACCCATGATTTTATCTTTCCCGGAGGAAGGCTGTCGAACCAGGCGCGAGCAGCCCCCGTTAATGTTTGGATAAAAAGATGACACCACATGGGCATGTTCCAACCTCCCATGCAGCCCACGCTAGTAAACACTCTGACGTGATCGTCTGGATCAGTCAATCCGTTGAACTTTCCGACAGTCGGAGGCAACTTTTCTCTCTTGAGCGGCGCTAGTGCTATCTTTGGGATGAACTTCGAATGCTCTATAGCTTCTTCTGGACGATAGGCGAGGCGAAAGTCACGCTCCGCCTCCTCGGTATAACCAACGTGTTGCCTTGGTTTGTAATACTCGTGATTTCTTTGCAAACGATTGAAGACCGAAGATTCGTCATCGTTCTCCCAGGTTGGATCGTTCGGGTCAGTCTCTTCCCACTCATCGTTCATGTTGCGCGGCGTGAGCCGGCTATGAACTGGGCCTCTTTGGAAATTTGACGGTTCGTCATAGTAGCTTTCTGTCTCCCCCCGTGTATCGCGCGTGTCCTGCACGCTTAATCTCTGGGTAGGGGGAGGTCTGTTGGCTCTTCCTTGGATATTTTGCGGTGGTGGCATCTGGCGCGGCCCGTGACTTGGGCCGGTTGGTGTAACCAAGGAAGGTTCTGCCGTTAGAACTGCTTGTTGCGCGCTCAAGGATTGATATGCCGCGTTAATGGTGGCGAGTTGCTTGGCGTACCATGAGGCTGGGGTTTCGCCCTCTGGTAGCCCTAATAACGCTGAGATATTTTGAGGTGGAGCTGTGTTCGAATGTCCAGCACCGTTGTTTCCTGGGGTAGTTTGATTGATGCGGGTGAAGCTCCCGCGAGGACCCCCGGTGTTGGCCATCTCGATCTCGCCGATTTCTTCAACGTGTTGGGGTTGGATGTTTTGGTTATCCACTCCCAACACTGCGTTAGGGTCCGCTCCAAGACCAACAAATTCGGGAATGATTCCTTGACCAGCCATGATCGAAGGAAGAAAAGCAACGAAAACTCAGGAAATAAGAAGATGAAAGTGGTTTTTAGAAAAAATCGGTGGGCGCCAATGAAGAAACACGGAACTAATTAAGGGACTAATCAGTTTGGTTTATGTTTCTACCATGATGGTTAATCTTCTTGTAAGTTTCCTGAGCTCCTAATGATCGTGGTTATCTGCAAAACAAAACACCGTTACTCGTTAAGAGGGGAATATGGGGGTTTCCCTCTTAACCGGGCTCCGGCGTGAGAATAAGCGACTGCTTTGGGGAGAATTAAGAATTAAGTGAGAGTAGAGGGAATGGAATGAATTAACCTGTGAAGTGAAGGTCTCTATTTATAGCCGGAGAGGTGTAAGAGGGTGTGGGCTGATGGGCCTTGGGCCGGAAGGCGACAACATGGAGGATATGCTCCTTGTCTCACTGGTGTCGACCGTTAGTGGCTTCTAGGAGCTTCGTGGAGTTGGCGCAACGTGATTGGAGCCACGTGTCACTGTTGTCGGCCTGGTCGCCCTTCTGCCATCAGCAGGTAAGTGGAGATCGTGGGGCAGTTGTCTCTGCCCTATGATTGGTGCCACATAGGCGTCCTTCAGTACTTTTTGTCTCCTGCATGTCAGACGATCGTGGAGCACGATTGCGCAGGAACAGAAGGACCCTGATTGACTCTTTTATTCTGCCACTTGTACCTTGTGCACTATCTGGAAAGGCCTTGCGCCGTAGTCACGCACGATTCTTGCTGAGCACGTTATTATCATGCGCGCGGCATGGGCTTTCAGATGTCCCTTTTAGAATGCTAAGTGTTGCTAACTGGAGTTTACTCTTATGTGGACCTCGCGCCGCGTTACACAGGTATGTTGTAGCTCGCGCGAGGTTGGCGATCAAGAAAATTGCTGGTTAAGGAGTATGGTCCCGCGCGACCTTACAGGGGGTTGCGCGGCTTTTTAGGACCATACCCCTTCAGTGGTGATGGTGGTGGTGAGTCATCATCTGATATGAGATTCCTTCTCCCTTTTAATGAGGAATGGGCAGATGATGTTTTGGGTGAAACAGTGGTTTGAATGATGGGGAGTGTCTGACAAGCAACTGTTGAAACAACTGGTGCTTCAACCGCTGCTGTCATTACAACAGATGTTGTAACATCTGTTGTCTTCTGTTTTATGACAGGAGGCAGTGGTGATGGTGTGATCGTAGATGATGGTGGTGGAGCAGTAGTTGTAGTGGTGTGTGGTAGAGTGGTGTGTGTTGAAGATGTGTGTGTTGATGACATGGCAGCTGTTTGGCTACTGACAGCAGTTTTTGTAACTACTGCTGTATCAGCTGTTTGGCTAACAGGTTTTGAGACCTGCTTTTCTTTTTCTTTTTCTTTTTCAGGCTCAGTATGAAGGCCATGTTCTATTCCCTTCTTCTTCATCTTTTTGATATTCTCCCCCTTTTTGGCATTATCTGCCAGGGGGTTATCCATAAATAGAATAGTGGAGGGAACTTCTTCACCATGGGTAGTATTTTGAATGCTGGCCTTTATAGCCTTGATGTCTGCTTGCGTGTCTTTAAACCTTGATTCCACCATGTTGGTCAGCATTTGCACATGGATAGCATGCTTTTGATCAGCCATCTGTTGCTGTTTTTCAAGCATGGGTTTAAAAATATTCCAAACCTCATTTCCAGCAAGTGCTTGTTGTGGAGCAGGTGCTTGAGGTGGAACTGCAGTGGATTGTGCTTTCTGAGCTTTTAAAATCTCTTGCACCATCTCCTTTATTTCAGAAACTGATTCTTCAAGTTTTTCAACTCTGCCCGTCAATTCCTGATATCTTGAATCATCACCCATTTTACTGGGATCATCTGAATCCCCACCAGCAGTGGTTATATCAATGTGTGTCTTGGGGACAGAGTCCCAAAAATCACCCATTGATGCCCCTTGTTCTTGGTACTGGGGACTTCTTTCTTCAGCACTCGATAAACCTTTGATGGTACCAGTAGTTAGATCCAACTCACTGGTGGTTACCGAAGTTGCCATGGAAGAAATTGCCTTCAAGGGAGACTTACTTATGAAACAACTGTCCAACTGAAGATCTGTTGATCCACCAGTTGTAGTTGCTGCTCCACTTGAACTACCACCGAGAGTTACTTGTAACTCAGGGGGTGTAACCTCCTCAATTGTTGCTGGGATAGCAGAAGTAGTAGCATCAGACCCAGTCTCTTGTGGGGGTATACTCTCAGTGATAGGTGATAGAGAGGAACTGGTTTGTGTCTGAGCTATAGCAGCTGCATGCAACAAGGGTAGCATGGATTGTGGCATTATGATTGGTGAGGGTATAGGTGTTGAAAGAGACATGTCCTTGGGATCAGGACTGTGGAAGATAGAGCCATGTGGATCTAGAGCTTCATAATTTGGTGTCCCTGTGAATACAACCTGATCCTTTTGTGAGGATGCAGGAGGAGTTTTAGGCATGGGTTGAGATCTTTCTTCCAACTGCTGTGAGGAAGTAGCAGCAGTGGTTTGTGGTGACTTTTGTGTTGTCACAGGCATTTCCTCTGGGATCTCATCTTCCAGAGTTGCCTTTGTTTAGGGTTTGGTGGGTTTTCTGGATGTTTTTCTTTTGGTCTTTTTGGTGATATCAGGTGTGGGTTTCAAAGCAGTGGTTGTGTTGCTTTGATCACCTGGAGCAGTGGGCTCAGCAGCTGATACCTGAGGAGCAGTTGTAACCGCTAAAATCTGCTCAGGTACCCCTGCTTTTGTTTTTATTGGTGCCAACATTCTAGTGAATGTTTCAGGTGTCAAGCTTTTTATTTGAAAATAGACACCTTGTTTAAGTAAATTTTCATCTTTCTTCTCAAATTTTTGTAAAAAATAATAACTCAAGAATCTTGGAAACAACAAAAATGCTTTACTTTCAACGTTTTTCACCATGTCATTGAAAATCTCCTGGGAGTAGTTGTAGTCCTTACTATTCAAAATAGCGTAACCCAGGCATTGAATTTTCAATGGTATTTCGTTAAAAGATGTTGTTTTATTCGAAACACACATCAGAAGTGTGTGAAACAAAAATCTGGGTGCAGATGGAAAATAACCCTTTTGTAGGGTATCTACCTTTGACTGTTCTGCATAGCCCCTTTTCAGAAAATCAGCTTTTAACTCGTTTTTGTCAAAGGAAGCTTTACCTTTCTGATCATCGAGTTTGAAGATTTCTGATAGTGATTGTGGAGTGATTTGAATCGCCGTACCCTGTATCGAGGAGTTAATGGCTACTACTTTATCATCTTGTTTTTCAAGCGTAGCATTTTTCCAGAACTCTCTCTGGGTTTGCAGATATATGGGAGCGTCTACTGTCAACAAAGTTTTGTACTTTGATGTAGATATGGTGTCGAGAATGGAATCGAAGGTATGGTTGTTTGTGGGTTTTGTGAGTAAACCCAAATAGTTGTGAGATTGTTTGTATGGTATTTCGATAGATTCTTCGGTCGTTTGAGCGACCTCATTTGAGGGTGGTGGTGATTTAGGTTTTGATTTTGATTTCGACTTTGATTTTGTCATTTTTCCGGAGAAGAATGAAGAATGATTTTGAAGATTTTGAGAAGAAGGGTTGGAAACTGCTTTCTGAAGAGAATTTTGGAATTCAATTCGACAGTGTAAAACCCTGTTTGGGGTTTAGGGCAGGGTTTTATTTAGGGAAAAAAAATGATCGCTGATGTGGCAGCGGTTATTACGATCTGAGGGCTAAAAACTGACCACGTGTCAAACACTGATGAAATGGATGAAGTATGGAGAACAGTTGTTTTAAGGGCCACTGACGTATCAAGCATCAGTGGTTACAACGGTAAAAATTGTGGGCAGTGGATGATTTTTGCTATCAGTGGATAGCATATCAGTGGATAAGACACTGATTTTGAACATCAGTGCTTTTCAAGAAAATGAGTGATCAGTGGTTAACTTTCAGCAGTGGACAGTGTTTTGAGATCAGACGTTGGAACAAAACATTGGTTAGGGTAAATGGTACAGATCTGAAGGACAAGTGTTTCAGCAGCAGTTTTGAAAATTTTCATTCAAGGTTTTGCCACATGTCAATTTTGAAAGACAGTGGTTTAGTACCCCAGATGATGAAAACTTTTTGCTAAGGCAACTCATTTTCGTTTAATATTCAATTAAAACATGAGTACCCTAGTAATTTAAGCACAGTTTACAATCAACCTTTGATTAAAAATTTTTGGGGCAAAACTGAGTATGACATGATCTTGGCATATGTACCATTTCCTTTTGACCCATTTATGAGGACAATAATACCACCAAAAATAAGGTATTACATCCTGACAGGAGCTGAGACTATTGCCAACAAGAACAAGCAAAAGTTCCAAATATATTATTCCAAAAAAAATAAGAATAATATATCCTGGTTATTCGAGAAAATCCTTTGAAGAAAAAAAATGATTAAAGGATTTTCTGAGAACAGCATCAAAAAGGATCTGATATATTTTCCAAAGGAAACAAATCATAACATTCTCAAGTTTATGAAAATGGTCAGTGATTTGACAGCAGTTGATAGAACATTTTGAATACATTTTGATCACTGTTTGGATCCATTTTCTTTTGTCAGTTGATTGCATACATGAGAACACATGAATGAATTTTTGAACATTTGTCTAGTCCTCTTTGGATTTCATTCACCGGTATCAAAACCTTTACCTGAATAGATGAATACACACAGTTGCTTAATGACCATTATGACCCTAAACTATGACTCATAAGTGTTTTATGTTTATACTCTTTTCTTTTGACTTCAAAAGTTTTGAGATAGACACACTTCTGAGTTTTTGTTAATTTTCTTAATGTATTTTAACATAGTTGATTTTGTCCTTTTGAGGAACTCAACCTGTTTTCAACACATAAGATTTGAATGACTAAAGTTTTAATTCCCCTCTTTTTAGGTTAACAAAAACACTAATGTTTTATGAACATAGGTTTTTGTTAATCTGAGGTTCATACTTTAGTATTTTAATGAAAACATCACAAATATCAAAACAACAGTTGAAATCAATATTGAAAATATAGAACAATCCCATAATTTATCAGATATGTTTACAGATCTGAAAACTATGAGTGACTTCTGCATGATATCACTTGTTGTGTGAAATTTGTGTGTCATTTGACATCTTGGTTGATTTTCAGAGTTTCTGAATAACCATTTTGATCATGATTTACTCGTTACTCTGTTTTTCAACTGGATACAACCATCCTTAGTATCAATGAATTTTGAGCCGAACTGTTATGTCAAATTGATTGTTAGATCGAATTTGACTGTCCAGGCTCTGATACCAATTGTTAAGATCGGAGGCTCACATGATTGTGTTAGCTTGTGTAAATTGTATAATCAATAGAGATGAACAGAGATTAAGTGCAGCGGAAATGATAATAAACTTTACAAACACAATCAAAGGAGAAGATAGTTTGATAAACAATTGCTTCTCATAGAGTCAAAAGATTACATCAAAAAGCAAAAGGTTACAATGCAAGCTTACAGACTAAACTCCCCCTCAGCCTGATACTTCAGAGTTGGTTGCACAAGATGAAAGGATTGAATTGAGGAGAAGAACTCACTCAAAACGAATCAAATATAACAGTACAGAGTACTGTCATAATTATAG
>JARYGA010007219.1:0-20937 GCA_030545235.1 Helianthus tuberosus | reverse complement strand
ATACAAAGAGTTTCATTTTATTGAATATTAAACATTGTCTTAAAGTTAAACAAGCAATTCAAACATAGTTTATCATCGTTATTAAATCACTAAGGCCTCGTCCAGTCCTAAGTGAGCATGCATCTTATTCGCAATCAACATTAAGCAACTTCACCTTAAACATATGTAAAAAAACAAAGTCAGCAAAGAAATGCTGGCGAGTACATAGTTTTTGTGTGAGTATCAGATTCATGGCTCGTTTGTATGTTGAAACAACTTGTACAACTTCGTTAATTGATATTAGAAAACCTTGTTTTGTAAAATGTTTGTATTGTAAATGAATAACCAAGTCAAAATAGATTGGTCATAATTTATAACCCTTGCCATGAATCTTAACCCAAAACATTTGTTTATGTAAACCAAATCATAAATCGTTCTTATAATAAAACTCGTATGTTTTATATAGTTTAGTAAACATCGTTGTGTAATATTGTTTAACTCGTTCTCGTTATAGAACATCGTTCATTCGTTTAAATCGTTCCAAATCGTACAATTCATTCACTCGTTTAAATCGTTCTCGTTTTAATTGTGAAAACTACTTTTGGTCGTCTTGCTAATAACATTCAAACCTTTGTGACTCGTTCATCGTTCAACTCGTTCTTGCATTAACAAACCTCCAAAGGGAAAGTTAACAATCATCAGATTCAGTCGTTACCCACCTAACCTACACATAACCATGGGTCCGGTCTGATAACGGGATTTGTCGAATCCTATGGTACCATAACCAAATACTGGTCGGCTTGATCAATGCTAATGAATGTCACTCGTTATGTAATTGCCACCAACAAGCTCGTTCACATTATTGAAATCGTTATTAGTTTAGTATAAACCATCTCAATCGTTTTGAAACCATTGTTAGAATATCGAAATCGTTTTGATACATATGAATCACCCCAAAACAATCGAAAACAGTAAAAATAGGGGATCTATGTACTCACCTTTGGGTGCGTTTTTATAGGTTAACACGATCCCTCAAATTGTTTATCCGCCCTAAATTAAATAAGAATGATTTTAATAATCACAAACCCACATCTTGACATGCAAAATACTACTTATGTCATAAGAATAATTTTGGATCAAAATTATATAGTTATATAATTTAATTTAATTACATTAAATTAAACTATATAAATAAGTATAAATACTGATTTATTTATATAAATATCGAAATTATATAAAATATCTGTAGCAACATTATTTTTGTAAAGATCAACACTTAAAATAATTAATCTGAAAATTTCAGAGTTTAATTCCTAAAAATTGATTTATTATTAATTATTTAATAATAAACTGTTTTAATATTGTAAAAATTAGTTTTATAAATAAATTGACTAATTTCACATTTTTAATAAAAGCAACATTGATTAATAATCTTATAAAAATTATTGGAATGTTGAAAATATTAAAAATTAATTGATTAAAAAGAAATGCAGACCCCTGGGTTCGAACCAGGGTCTGTATTGTAACCAAACAGAGTCTTAACCACTGGGCTAAGCTTCTGTTTGTGTTTGGTTTAGGACTGCTACATTTATAACCAAACAGGAACTGGTCATCTTCTCCAATTGGAGTCAAACAGAAAGTCAACTCTTTCAGTCTACGGGAAAACTGTGTTATATTCAAATTAACTTTGGAGAAACATTGTATAAGCATAAAATAATTAATTGAAACAAAAAAAACGAACCGGTATTGAAAGGATGATCGGATTGAAAAATTCCGACGAAAAAGTGAGTATTCCGGCGAGTTTTCCGACGAGCTCCGAAAGCATATTAGAGAGGTTTTTAGAGAAATGTGAAGGGTGCAAGAGATTCGTAGGAGTCCAGGGAGTTTAAATAGCACTCAAATTCGACCTCAGATTCGACAAAATGTAGTGTTCTTGATCCACTTTTAATTTTTAAATAAAAAGTCTTTTTTTTACCTAATTTGGCACCAATTTGTGTCGATTAAGTGCTCAATTGGGTTGGCAAAGTGGTTGGTAACATGTGGGGGTTGATTAAAGTGGAAATAATTCGATTTTGGACGATTTTGGTGGTTTTTGGTTGAAGTCCGCGACTTTCAGATCTGAATTTAATTATTCAGATCTGTTTTAATAAGTGTATAAATATAACGCAAATCATAATCCAACACATGTTAGCTGGTAGACCAGCTGGTTGTTGCGCGCTGTTGTTTGCGGAGGGGCGCGGGTTCGAGTCCCGTAGTGGCCGGTTCTTTGGGTTTAAAACCCTTTTTAATTTCTGATTAAAATAAATCAAATATTATTAAATCTAATTAGTATATATAAGGAATTAAAATCCATATCTTAACAGCTCTGTACAGAGGATAAACTGGTTAAGTCGTTCGTGTTACAACCGAGAGGTCACGAGTTCGAAACCCGGCAGGGGGCCGGTCCGATACAGAAGGGACCCCCCTTTTATTCGTATTTTTGGATATTTACACTTTGGTCCCTGTAGTTTGATAATTGGCAGATCTGGTCCCTGAGGTTTCAAAATGATATTTACACTTTGGTCCCTGTAGTTTGATAATTGGCAGATCTGGTCCCTGAGGTTTCAAAATTGACACTAATGGTCCCTGTAATAGTTCAGTTAAATATGCTAACTGAGTTAAGTTTAAAGAAGGAATTCTTTGTATGAAAGTAAACCAGGTTAGGATATTTAGTTAAAATGAGTTTCAAAAAGTCAGTTTTAGTCTCTAGAGTTTAAGTTTCAGAAAATGACCAAATGAACCTTGGAATTTTATTTCAAAACTATATATTTATCTCTTTATAAAGTAAGTTTCCAAAAATTACAAAAAGAACCCAAAACTTATAGTTTGAAATAATTTCACTTTAACCCTCGTATTTATATATTTTCAGGAATGACAATTTAGTCCCTAAACTTTGTACTTTCAAATAATGACGGTTTTAGTCCTCGAAATTAAAAAAATAATAACTTCAAGCAAGTTCCAAAGAATGTCAAATAGGTCCTTTAGATTGTAGTTTTACAAAATGTCACAATAGGCCCTTATAGTTTATGTAACCTTGTTTAATAGCATAAAACTCAACAAATTTGCAATTGTTTCACGTGTTTGTATTGGTATAAGCATGTATAAGCACAAAGCAAGTATGTTCAAATAAGTTTTATTCCAAATACGGTATTTGTTACAATGAAAGTCAAACAAATACGAGTGTGAAAACCAAGGTGGTCACAAGAAAGGTCATTGTGGTTCCATAATTTTTATTTTAGCTTTTAAACTTATAAGTGGTAGTTAACTAAAGACCCTTAAATTAGACTTTTTCATGTGGTTTTTTCATGTCATATGAGCTACCTGAGTACATGTATTATCCGCATGATTGATTTTACGATTACATGATGTCGCTGAATGAATACAGATGCTGAAAACCCTTAATGCCGATGAGTATTTTTCACAGGTTTGGGGATTTCCATTTTTATGCCGATTTTCTTTATTGCGTCTATTTGATTGATGTTTTGTTGCAATTCATTGATTAGGGTTTGTGTTTGATTGCTGGTCATTGCTTATAGAGGCTTTTTATAAGTCAGGTTTGTGTGTTTATTGTACTTCACATGTTTGAAGGTTTACTGCCTCACAAAAACTGAGTTGAAGGTTTGTTTTCTTAAGTCTGATGTCACAAAAACATGTTTGAAGGTTTTTTTTAAGTTTGATGTCACAAAAACTGTTTTTATTTGGTGCTGACCCATTCATAGTAAATGGCAAAACTACCAACTATAGTTAATTTTTTTTTTTTAATGTTAGGATAATAAAGGTGGCTTAATTGATCTTAGAGGTTATTATTACTGATTACAAATACAAAAGTAGTGCCACCAAACTTATCTCTTTGTTACTTTTTTTTTTCTCAGTTACTTCAGTAGATATCAAGCAAATCGTGCAAGTTGACAAAAAACCATGAAATTTTTGCTTACTACATCAGCTCAAATTGCACCCAATGAGAATCACTGGCTTGATGATGGTGCAGTTCTCATGGTACTTTGGATATGATTTGTGTTTGTGTTTGTTTGTAGTAATTCTATTTGGTTTTGGTATAAATTATTCTGAATTTTTGCATGATGATAGTTTAAAAGCTGCATATGAGTATGGGTTTGAATGCCACTTTGATTGGTGATAGTATAATTTATTTGTGGTTATGTATGCTGATTGGGACTGCCTAATTATTGGTTTTAACGAGGCTACTTAGCTGTTTTGGAGTGTCATTGCTTTTGGATGATTTAAAGCAAAATAATGTTTGACTTTTTGACCTTGATGTGGCAATGCTCTTTGGCCAGAGAATTGTTTTTTTGGGCGGCAAAATGTTTTTCCTCGATTCTCTTTCATTTGTAAACCGCCTATTATGTTCTTCTTCAATATGGAAACCCCCAATCAATTCTCAATCAGTTGAATTCTTCCCTAAATTTATGAATACATTTCTATGATTCGGCGCTCATTTCCTTCTTCTTCTTTGAGAAACCCTAAATCTACCTGTGTTACTTCTTCTACGTCGAGTGCTGCAATCGATCGGTATGTATTCTTTCTAAAACCCTTGCCGTGTTCCTTCTTCTTGATTCTTCTATGATTCGGGTGCTACAATCGATCGGTATGTATTATAGGTTTTAATTTTAGTCTTTCGATTGCTTTTTCTGATGTTAATTTGTTTATTCTCATATAAGCTACCCTCCCATCTTTATCATTGTTGTTCCATATCTGATTCAGGTTAGTAATCTTTTGAATTTAAGTTTTGTTTTGTTGTTTGATTTTTTTAATAATTTTTTATAATAATCAAACTGTGGCCGTAGTCGTCTTCAGATCTGATGATTACGATTCAGGTGCTACAATCATGTTGTTGCTGTTTGTTTTTTAATCTCATGTTTATGCTTGATTTGGACCTTGATAAACTCGCGTTGACATGGCAAATTAGGGTTTACAAGGTGTGAATGCATAGTGGGGATCTTAGCTTTTGTGTTAGTGCAAGAAGGTATGTGACTGGTCTCTGTACATAAATAAAGCTAATGTATAGAAATAACCTGGATTTTAATTATTGCAAATAGGTTGTGATTATGTTAGCTTGATTACAAAGTAAAAAAAGTTAAAAAAAGGTCATGTTTTGGGGTTACAGTTAATGAATTTGACACAAAGAATTATATTGATTGGGAAAGTGTACCATGGTGTCTTAAGAAGTGGCCAAGCTACAGCCATTAAAATTTTATAATCAAGTGAACAACCAGACCAATTTTTTGGCTTAAGTCTGACTTATTGTTGCTAACATCTTTATATAATAATGTCAATTGAAAATCAATATGATACATATTGGTGTATCATTGCAGGTTTCTATGGCATCGAGGCATAATCATGATAATGTCATTGAGAAGCTAGGATATTGTGCAGATGGTGGTTCGAGATTACTTGCTTACGAGTACGCTTCAAATGGAATGCTTTTCAATGCAAAATCTGAATCTCTAAATAATTTGCTATGCAAATCTCTTTTATTTTTTTAAATAATCCGGTATGTGATTAATACTTTGTTCCATACAGGTTGATGGATCATTATTAGGAAGATGAGATGAAGAAGATAATTAAAGATGAGACGAAGAAGATGACTGTGATGAAAACGGTAGTCATGCTCCAACCCTAATCTATCTTTGACACACTAGAGAAAGGTCATTGTGGTTCCATAATTTTTATTTTAGATTTTAAACTTATAAGTGGTAGTTAACTAAAGACCCTTAAATTAGACTTTTTCATGTGGTTTTTTCATGTCATATGAGCTACCTGAGTACATGTATTATCCGCATGATTGATTTTACGATTACATGATGTCGCTGAATGAATACAGATGCTGAAAACCCTTAATGCCGACGAGTATTTTTCACAGGTTTGGGGATTTCCATTTTTATGCCGATTTTCTTTATTGCGTCTATTTGATTGATGTTTTGTTGCAATTCATTGATTAGGGTTTGTGTTTGATTGCCGGTCATTGCTTATAGAGGCTTTTTATAAGTCAGGTTTGTGTGTTTATTGTACTTCACATGTTTGAAGGTTTACTGCCTCACAAAAACTGAGTTGAAGGTTTGTTTTCTTAAGTCTGATGTCACAAAAACATGTTTGAAGGTTTTCTTAAGTTTGATGTCACAAAAACTGTTTTTATTTGGTGCTGACCCATTCATAGTAAATGGCAAAACTACCAACTATAGTTCCTTTTTGTTTTTTAATGTTAGGATAATAAAGGTGGCTTAATTGATCTTAGAGGTTATTATTACTGATTACAAATACAAAAGTAGTCCCACCAAACTTATCTCTTTGTTACTTTTTTTTCTCAGTTACTTCAGTAGATATCAAGCAAATCGTGCAAGTTGACAAAAAACCATGAAATTTTTGCTTACTACATCAGCTCAAATTGCACCCAATGAGAATCACTGGCTTGATGATGGTGCAGTTCTCATGGTACTTTGGATATGATTTGTGTTTGTGTTTGTTTGTAGTAATTCTATTTGGTTTTGGTATAAATTATTCTGAATTTTTGCATGATGATAGTTTAAAAGCTGCATATGAGTATGGGTTTGAATGCCACTTTGATTGGTGATAGTATAATTTATTTGTGGTTATGTATGCTGATTGGGACTGCCTAATTATTGGTTTTAACGAGGCTACTTAGCTGTTTTGGAGTGTCATTGCTTTTGGATGATTTTTATAAGTCAGGTTTGTGTGTTTATTGTACTTCACATGCTTGAAGGTTTACTGCCTCACAAAAACTAATTTGAAGGTTTGTTTTCTAATATCTGATGTCATTTACTTTGTTAATTGGTAAGAACATCTGCAATTAAGATTTTGTATGAGCATAAATAGACTTCAAAATGCTTCAATGTTTAAACCATCTTTGGCTCATTGTTTATTGGCCATATTGTTGTGTGATCTCTGTTTAAGATTTGTTGGCAGATATATGTGGTGCAGGTTACATATTTGAGCGAAAAGAAGTTCAAGGCTGGGCTGATCTATTGGCATGAAGTTTGGTCAAAGCTTCAATGGTGTTGTTTTATGGGAACTAGATGTGCGTTTACATGTTTTAAATCTGATTTGCTTTTTCGCTCAAGGATGAGGTTATGATATTTGTTAAAAATTGAAGTAATGTTTTTGTATTTTGATGCAGATTTATTATAGCACCAATTGTTTCATCATGATCGTGCAGCAAAAACTGTCAATAAGAGGCAAAGAGTAAGTACCCGGAATTAGGTTTTTCTTTGTTTTAATTGTTTTTGGTTCGTACTTCGCCTTTCAGTTACAACCTGTTACATCCATTTAACCTTACATCCATTTTATTGTAATGGATTTTCGTGGTTTTTATATTAAATAAGAGATTTTAGTTATTCTACATGCTTTTGATGAGGCGAGGGATTGTTTCTTACTTTATTTATAGATTTATGTCAATTCCAAGCACCAGATTTGATTATACACTCAACCATTTTTTTAGTTGGTCAAGATTTGATGGGTTGTGCTCAAATGGATTCGGGTAAAACAATAGCATTTTGCTTCCAGTAATCAATTTAACTCCTGTTATTTCACTCGACGTCCCAATTCCGTATTAAAACCTACTAATTTTGTTATTTTAGGAAGCAAATGGGGCAAATCGTCTAAGCTTTTTAGATATCCTCTCAGATCGTGTCCAAACCTAAGAACGATAAGCTACCCGCTTTACCACCGTCAATTGCATTCAGGTTTGTTTGATTGTCTCTTGAACTATGCTTTTTATCAAAATAATTTGCTTTATATAATAACAAATGTTGAAAGGACTTATCAACAATTTGCGTTTCTAGGTTTCTCGTGACCGGCATCTGTCGGTCTTCATTACTTACATTCATCGCTGAAAACACCCAGCCCCATTGTGCCTCTTGTGTGTGACGCGTGACTTATCTAGATGATTAGTTTTATGTGGCGCTTATTTTTCTTGGGTAGTCTATTTGTGTTCCGATGGCCGCCTACGATGGTTTTGGGCGCTTCTTCTGTGGTTTTCTTTGTTCAGGTTAGCGACGGGTTTCTATGCCTTCATTTCGGTATCATAATCTATTGTTTTGTTCCTCATTATATGATTTGTGTTTAGAGTTAGGGTTCTTTTTTGGGTTTTTGTTAACAGAGTGGCGGACTACGGTTTTGTTTGGCAGTCTATCAACCATTGTTTCATCATGATCGTGCAGCAACAACTGTCAATAATAGGCAAAGAGTAAGTACCCGAAATTAGGTTTTTCTTTGTTTTAATTGTTTTTGGTTCGTACTTATCCTTTTAGTTACAACCTGTTACATCCAGTTAACCTGACATCCATTTTATTGTAATGGATTTCCGTGGTTTTTATATTAAATAAGAGATTTTAGTTTTTCTACATGCTCTTGATGAGGCGAGGGATTGTTTCTTACTTTATTTATAGATTTATGTCAATTCTAAGCACCAGATTTGATTATACACTCAACCATTTTTTTAGTTGGTCGAGATTTGATGGGTTGTGCTCAAATGGATTCGGGTAAAACAATATCATTTTGCTTCCGGTAATCAATTTAACTCCTGATATTTCACTCGACGTCCCAATTCCGTTTTAAAACCTACTAATTTTGTTATTTTAGGAAGCAAAGGGGGCAAATCGTCTAAGGTTTTTAGATCCTCTCAGATCGTGTCCAAACCTAAGAACAACAAGCTACCCGCTTTACCACCGTCAATTGCAATCAGGTTTGTTTGATTGTCTCTTGAACTATTCTTTTTATCAAAATAATTTGCTTGATATAATAACAAATGTTGAAAGGACTTATCAACAATTTGCGTTTCTAGGTTTCTCGTGGCCGGCATCTGTCGGTCTTCAATACTTACATTCACCGCTGAAAACACCCAGCCCCGTTGTGCCTCTTGTGTGTGACGCGTGACTTATCTTGATGTTTAGTTTTATGTGGCGCTTATTTTTCTTTAGTAGTCTATTCGTGTTCCGATGGCCGCCTACGATGGTTTTGGGCACTTCTTCTGCGGTTTTCTTTGTTCAGGTTAGCGACGGGTTTCTATGCCTTAATTTCGGTATCATAATCTATTGTTTTGTTCCTCATTATATGATTTGTGTTTAAAGTTAGAGTTTTTTTCTTTTTTGGTTTTTGTTAACAGAGTGGCGGCCTACGGTTTTGTTTGGCAGTCTATCAACCATGTTTTTTTAATCACTTTTCCAATTCTTTTATTTTGTTGTAGGTGTTTTGTTTAAGGAACAGCCGGAGGTGGTGGAGGGAGGATGGGATGAAGGAGACGGAGAAGTTGGCGGGAGACAGAGAATTTGGCGAGAGACTGGAATAACAAAATTGGTCAAAGGGTTGTGTATCAACTAAAATAAGATCTGAAACCGTAAAACAATGGTATAGTTGTTTACATGTGTGATTTGGTGTATATGTGTTTGTAGTAATTCTATTCAGTTTTGGACATGAAATTATGTTGTGTTTGATAAAGCTGATCCATCAATATAACTCCGTTTACTCGAGTCATGAACCGGTCGCGCTCATGCGGTTAGTATTAGATAATTAGTTGAATGCGCTAAGTCCTTTTAAAGTAAATAATGATCACTTTGTTTTAATGAGTTTGAATTTGTATATTAAAGTAGTTCTTTTTCTTATTAGCCACCCGTGTATCACACGGGAACTTAGACTAGTAAAAAAATATAAATAAAAAGATTGTTTATTAGGAGTTCTGCGAGTTCTGTAAATATTTATGGTTCTGAAATGATATTTACCCTATATATATATTAGGGGTGTTCAAAATCATCCGAATCCGAATCCGATTTATCCGATTATCCGAATCCGAATTATCCGAAAATTCGGATATCCGAATTTTCGGATATCCGAAATTCGGATAATCCAAATTTTCGGATTCGGATAGTGATTTCAGAAAGTTTCGGATATTTCGGATATCCGATATCCGATTTTTATTAAATATTCCTTTATATAAATACCACTATAGAAAACCTAACCCTAATCTTTTTCTCTCAGCCGCTATCACCTCTTCATTCACTCACACACTCACTCACCCCACAAACTCAAAAACATCCAGCATCGAAGAATCAAAACACCAACACGTCGAGATCTGAAAATCGAAGATCCAAGGTTTGTTCCACTTCCAAATTTATGTTTCATACGAATCTGATTTGTTTGAAGATCCAAGTTTTTGTACGATTTGTGTTCGATTTGTTTGAAGATCCAAGTTTCTGTACGATTTGTGTTCGATTTGTTTGAAGATCCAAGTTTCTGTTTGATTTGTTATATACGATTTGTTATCTTGTTCGATTTGTTATCTTGTTCCACTAGTTATATATGTTTTGTTTCCAGTTTCATCGATTTGTTTCATCTTCCAAATCCAAGTTTCTGATTTGTTCATAAATTTGTTCATACGATTTCTATTCAGGCTTGTTCCATAGATTTGTTATCTTTTTTTGATTTGTTCATACGATTTCCATTCAGATTTGTTCATAGATTTGTTATCTTATTTTGATTTGTTCATAGATTTATTGTATTTTGATTTCTTACAGGTTGTTTTAAATGATTTCTTACAGATTGTGAGCTAGTGTTGGAAAAGAGGTGACTTCAAAGGCTAAAGAAAAAAAAAGCAAAAGAAGAAACAAGATGGAAAGGAAAACTCCGATTGTTCATAGATTCGTTCATACAATTTGTTCATAAATATCTTGTGTTGTTTGTTTTTTTTTTTTTTTGAACATCAGCTCTTTTATTTGTTGTTTGCTATGTTGGAAAAGCTAGAAACTTTTATTTTGAATTTTTTTCTTTTTGAATTTCGGATATCCGTTTCATTATCCGAATCCGTATCCGAAATTTCGGATATCCGAAAGTCGGATCCGAAATTTCGGATACGGATTCGGATAGTGAAATCTACTATCCGAAATATTCGGATATCCGACTTTCGGATATCCGAAATATTCGGATATCCGACTTTCGGATATCCGAAATTTCGGATATCCGGTTTTGAACACCCCTAATATATATATATATATATATATATATATAAAGAGCCAGCAAGAAGCTGAGGAACAACAAAAAGAAAACAAACAAAAAGCAAAAATAAACCAACCGATTACAACATATCAATGATATCAAAATCCCTCCAATTCTCCCATTTAGGCGTCTTTAGGTTCGAACGGTTGCAAATCCAGAGGAACGCATCATCTTTAATCCGCTCTACCGACCTGTTAATGAATGAAATGTTCATCAAAAACCTTCTCGTTTCTTGCTTTCCAAATCCTCCATACGGTCGCCATTATAATCGTATAAACAACCCTTTTCCAAGTCTTTCCTCCCGGGCAATTCTTCAAGTAGGACATCAGACTATTGAGATTGTTTGTATTGGTAGGGAATCTGATTCGCACCCAAGCCAATATATTCCACCAAATGCACCGGGTCCAAAGGCAGTTGACGAAAATGAGGTTCGGGTCCTCGTCACAGATCCCACAACGAGAGCAGATGCTATCAGCAAGGGGAACGCCCATGTGGATCGGACCTGCCTTGGATGCAATTTTACCGATGATAGCCCTCCAAAGAATGTCCCTACTTAATTTTAATGTGTTTGGATTTTTTAAATCTAGCGTTAGATGAGATTAATTTGCACTTGACTAAAATGTCTTTCTCTATAATTTTTCTTCATTGTGTCACTCAATTATTGCTTCCTGCCTTTTTAATCAAAAGATCCTTTCAATTTGATCTCACCTTATTGATTAATTATATTAAAACTAAAAGTTATTACTAATGGGGTGGTTGTCCATTGGCAAAGACAAACCTTTAAACACATTGGGAGAATGAGTTCTTGGGTTCAAGCTCCATGAATGACATAAATAAAAGGAATTTACCGTTCAAAAAAATAAAAGTTATTAAAGGTACAATTCAAACCTTAAATGCGGGAAATCTCACGCCACGATTTCCCATGTGACCCAATTGAAAAGTTTAAAGTTAAAGCGGTTAAAATACACGTTTTCTTACTTTATTTTATTTTATTTTTATTTATTTTTTTGAACGGCACTTTATTTATTATTTATCTTTCTGGTGCACGAGCTAACTTAAATAATATTTTAGTATAATTAAAGTATTAATATTAATCACAACTAATTAATATCAAACTATGATTTAAGCTTAGTATCTAACTATGATTCAAACCTTAAATGTGCCGAATTGTTCATAGTTTGATAACATTTGTATTTACGCTTTGATTATTTGTACATTACTACTCAAAATATGGTCTCAAAAAAAGTATATCGAGACGTAGATAAAAATAGACACGGCGCAATAAAATACTCGTAATTTCATAAAACATCGTATATTTGTTACAAGAGAAAAATAAAATATATATTCAAAATTAATTATAATATTAATATCAATTAAAAAAGCTTTAAAAAATCCTAAATCTACGCGAGGAAAAGGTCGGTATCAGTTTGGTTCGTTATGGTATTGGCACTCACTATAACAACCGAAGGAGAAAAAATCGTCTTAAATGTGCTGAATTGTTCATAGATTGATAACATTTGTATTTGTGCTTTGGTTATTTATACATTACTCACAATATGGTCTCGAAAAAAAGTATATCGAGACGTAGATAAAAAGTGGCACGGCGCAATGAAATACTCTTAATTTCATAAAATATTGTATATGAAAAGTTACAAGAGAAAACAAAAAATATTCAAAATTAATTATAATATTAATATCAATTAAAAAAGCTTTAAAAAATGTAAATCTACATGGGAAAAGGTCGGTATCCGTTTGGTTCGTTATGGTATTGACACTTGCTATAACAACTGAAAGAGAAAAAAATCGTGTTATGACCAAAACAATATCGACATGTATTCTAAAAATGAATAACGATATCAGTACTGACGTTGCTCCATATGTAACTATTAGGTTCATTTCGTTACTTGCACGTATAAGAATGCAATTGAAACTTTAGAAAAAAGTGCAAAAAAAAAAAAAAAGACAAGCCTCTGAAAAAAAAAATTATGTTGAAACGACAATAAAAGTAACTGAGTTGCACAGTTAAGTAAAAACATCCAAATGTAAAACTTAGATTAAATTAAATTAGAAAGAAGAAGGAAAAACAATTAAACATATTGGTAAAATTTGATTAAAGAGCATGGGTATAAGTAACATTATTAAAGTTCAGTGGTTATAGTGTAAATTAGTAAAAAAACAAAAAAAATTAGGTTACTATTTTAGTCCTGTTTTGGAGATTTAATTACTTAAGTCTATTTTTCAAAAAAAAAATTTCTATCTGAGAACCTGATTTTTCCAATTACACCTATTTGAGTCCAATTGACTAACTACATCCAATTAGTCAGTTAAGTACAATGACATATTGGTCATTTACACTTAGGTATAAGCATTCGATGCACAAGGTACTTACAAATTAATTTTACCTACTTATTATATATATATATATATATAGGGGAAGGTTCATTGGGGAACACTAAAAAAGTGGGGAACAGCGGGGAACCGACTCAAACGAACTCCGATTGGACTCATTCCAGCGGCGTTGGAACCAGCTCGTCGAACCCTAACTAAGATCACTTAACCCTAAATCCTAACCCCCTAAATTGTAAACCCAAAAGCTAAAAAATAAGGCTAAAACCTAAGCTAAACCGTAAAATCTAAACTATAAACCGTAAAAGCTAAACCCTAAAGGCTAAAACCAAGGCTAAACCCTAAAGCTAAACCCTAAACCCTAATGCTAAACCCTAAAGCTAAACCCTAAAGCTAAACCCTAAAAGCCAAACCCTAATATATTTAGGGTTTAGGGGTTATGATTTAGGGTTTAGGGTTAAGAGATCCTAGTTAGGGTTCGACGAGCCGGTTCCAACGCCGCTGGAATGAGTCCAATCGGAGTTCGTTTGAGTCGGTTCCCCATTGTTCCCCACTTTTTTAGTGTTCCCTAATACACTATATATATATATAAACAGGATCAGGAGAAAACACCTCAAAGTGTGAAAACGATGAGAACGATTCTCAGCCACAAGATCTTAGTGGTTTGTGGCTGAGATTGATGCGGTGACATTTTTGTAAATACTAGGGGCCTTGGAACTACAAGGAAGGGTAAAATAGGAAGATCCAAACAAGGGTGCACATGCTAATCACATGTCATTTCCCCCGATCATATTTAAACGCCAATAACTTTTTTATGCGCGATTATTTTTTTCAAAAAAATCACACCATAAAATTCAGCGTTTTCCAACGAGTATACTATTGATATATTTTTCGAAACAAATGAAGTGGGTTTTTTATGGCGTTTTAAACTTTGTTTTTTACGGCGTTTTCAACTGGGTTTTTATGGCGTTTTTCTGAAGTGGGTGTTTTTTTGGAGTTTTTCAACCAGATTTTTATGGCGTTTTTTTCTGAACTAAGTGTTTTTATGGCGTATTCAACTGAGTTTTTCATGGTGTTTTTCTGAACTGGATGTTTTATGGCGTTTTCAACTAGGTATTTTCATAGCGTTTTTCTGAACTGTGTGTTTTTATGGCGTTTTCAACTAAGTTTTTATGATGTTTTTCTGAACGGGTTGTTTTATGGCGTTTTCAACTGGGTATTTTTCATGGCGTTTTCTGAACCGGGTGTTTTTATGGCATTTTTGTTTGAACACCCAGTTCATGTTATTTTTTTCTTAATTTCAAAAGTATAGCAATAGTATACTCGTTAGAAAGATAATAAAACACTCGATTTTTTGGTGTATTTTTTTTTTAAATAATCACGTATAGAAAAGTTACGAGAGTTTAAAAAAGATGATGGAATATGCATGTGAGTGGCATGTGCATGGTCTTTGACATGTGAGTGGCATATGCATGGGCTTTTTGACAATATTACCCTTAGTGTAAGTTAGCACCAACGCCACATGTCAACACCAAAATTGTTCTCACCGTTTTCACACTTTTAGGCGTTTTCCCTAAATCCACCCCTATATTACACAAACATACTCTCTCTCTCCCCCATCTAAACCACCACCACTGCCTCCCCACCATCACATCAGTCACCACCCCTAGCGTAGCACCCCCATTGCTCTATTTTCACCTCTCACCGCCCCACCCCACCACACCACACCACCTTCATCGCATCACCCCACAATACCATCGCATCACCCTCACTACACCCCACAATCATCCCTCATCCCCGTTATATTCACATCAAAATCAAACCACCTCTTATCTGTCTTCACCGCCACCTTACAACCTCCGTCTTCATGCCTATCTTACAACCCCTCAATTTTCCGATCTGCAGCAGATCTGATAAAAGTGGATGGTGCAATAAACCCTAGATATGTAGCAAATTCGGTGAGAAACAAATTTGAACTACTAAATAAGCCCTAGATTAGTGTTGGGGATGGTATAGTAGGAAACAGAGTGTGAGGGAGAGGGGTCACAGGTTGTAGGGTTGCCGAAAGTGGAGTCACTAGTTGTCGGAGGTGGAAATCTGTGAGATAAAGTAGGATAAAGGAAAAAGAGAGAGAGAGAACCATAAAGAAAAAGAGGTGTAGGATGAGTGGAGTTACTTATATATATTTGAATTCTTTATTATATTGTAAGTAGATGTTTTTGGTTACAAATAACTAAGGATAAAATACTAATTTTAACAAACTAACAAAATCTATATATCTAATAAAGCAAACCATTGGGGGACACATGTCACCCAATGGTTGATGCCAAATAATCAGCCATGTCATCATACACTTGGCACATCTCATAGTTGAGGATTGAACAAGGCTTCTCATTTACGCTTAACACCTTCTCTCTCCTCTCAAAACCCTAAATCGAATTCTCTCCCTTTTCTTCTCTGACGAACACGGCGACTAAGGAAGATCGAATCATTTTGATCAAGATTCAACGGATTTGAAGAGAAATCATCTATGGTACTCTCTAATTAGAGTATTTCATGATCGATTATAGGTTTTAATACGGCTAATTTTGGCTCCTCACCTCTTCAATCGATCCTGTGCGACGGCCTTTATCAATCTTCATTATTCAACAGTGATAATCGACGGTAAGGATTCCGATATTCTTTTCTTTTCTGATTAATTTAATGAATAATCAAAATTTTTGTTATTTATTGATTTAGTCATTGAATGTTAGTTAAAGATCGATGTTAGATTGTCTGTTTGGAGACGCAAGGGCCTTCAAGTGGAGGTAACATCTGCACGATATTGAAGGTGTTGCTGGTGGTGGATTTGATGAGGATGGTCATTTATGCAGGTGATGCTTATACACTTGAAGATTAAGTTGATGAAATATTTTAGGGTTTGCAATCAATTTAACTTTTTTTTAGTTATTTTGTTAGGGATTTTGATCGATTGTTTGAATTTCTGATTTCTACAGCGTTTGAAGTGAGATGTTGGTTTAAATTCATTTAAAGTATACGGATGAAACATTTGATTTCTCTTGGAAGTTTCATAAAACCCCTGCACAAAGCGCTCTCGACCTCACCACCAACATCTTCGTTATCTCTGCTGGTACAACATCGACTTCTTTGTCTTCTATTTATCAATTTAGATGTTTAATTTGTAGGGGTGGTATCATTTTTTCTTGGTAGTGGGTTCGAAAACATCGATGATATGTGGATGCTAAATGAGGAGTTAGGGCTTGATTCACAGTTACCTTTGTTTTTTGTATGAGCACCAACTGTTCGATCAAAATCCCCAATTAGAGCATTACATAATGTTTTTTTTAACTAAAAGAAGTTGAATTTATAGCCCGTGGACTGATGATTGTGCTGACCTGCATCTCCATTTGTATAGTCTTTTTAGCTATTTGCCTCTCTGTTATCAACTTCTTTCTTATAAATTAATTATCAACTGTTTGAATATATTCCTCAAAGAACTTTCTGCTTATATGTGGGTTCTGTTCTGCATCTATTGTTGGTTTTGTATGAAAAAATGAAATATTAAAAAATAACTTTATGCTAAGTTAATGCCAGCTATAATATTAACTTTGCATTACCTTATTATCACCCAGTATTTTAACTAAGTTTGTGCTGCATCATCAATATATTTGCAGCCGAGTCGGTTCAAGAAGCAGTGGAAGTAATATTACCGAGCTTCATATTGCATCATCAATAAATTTGCAGCCGGTACCAACTTTTACCGTTTTTTGGTACCGTACTTTTGGTATCGGTACCGGTTTGGTACCGAACAGGTACCATGCTTATCCCTACTACAAGTTTGATTTTGGCTTTTTTCGACAAGGAATCAATTTTTTATTAATGAAATTGTATTGTATGCTTAAAAATTATTAGAAAAGTAAGTGGTATATCATGAAGAAATATATGATATATCATCAACTTGATTAAATTCTTCGATTGCTTTAGTTTGTTATTGAAATTTATGATATATCATGAAGAAATTGTTTGTTACTGTTTTAATTCACTAATTTCCATGAACCTTTTTGCTATGTAACAGTTTAGAGATGCCACGATCCAGGTCCTCTGTTTTTAACTCTTTTACTCTGAAGTGAATTGCATAATTACATGTGTGTTGCTTTATCATCGTTTTTTATTTACTTTTTTTCTTGGTTACCTAAAAACGTTCATGTTTCAGATTTAAAATTTGTAAGCTTTCTACTGAAATTTGCCCAACTAAAATGATTCTTTTGAATTGGATTATATAACAACTTTAATATTTGTGTTGATTTGCACATAAAAAAGAACTTTTTATAATGTGATAGAAACATTGAAGATGCATTTGGTGTCTCCAGGCTTTAATTTTTAGATGTATTTTTATCATAGTTATATAGGGGTTGAGTAGTAAGTTTTGAGATTTTTGGATTATTTGGTATTGATCTCTTTGATATTTGTGTTCAATAAATGGCAATAACATAATATATTAAAATATGATTTGAAAATTGAGCAACTCAAATCTTATGGTATGAGTTATTATAAAAGCATTTTGTAGGAATAAGCTATGAAAAGTTTTAAATTTTTATTAATTTGACTCTGTATTCATGCTTATATGTATAATTATGACATTTCAGTTGTCACTTTGCTTAGTAAAAAGAAACTAAGTACCAAACTATTGATACCCATGTTATAATAGCATCTCATTTGTTCAAATATATTTCTTTAAGAGACTTTTTGAATAATAACACTTCAGGTGAGACTTTCAAGTTATTGGTCTCCGGATGCAGCCATCAAGTTATTTGGTTTTTTTTTGGGGGGGGGGGTGACTTTGACTTGTGGTTTGGTCAATGTGGTACTATTGCAGTGACATGAAATTAATTATTTGTTATGTTGATGTGTATTTAAAAAAATATAATTGTCAGTTTGTGAAAGAGAGATAATATCATGATGAGCCAGAGCCATAGTACATAAAGCTTGCTTGGCCGTAAAATATCGGATATCGGTCAAGGACCGATATTTGAGATATAGGTTATCTCGGTGAGTTATCGGTGGGATATCGGTAATTTTAATTTATATCGGTTATGTCGGTCAATATCGCCGATAATATTGGTATCAATATTCTGACTGATTTGACACCGATATTTTACTATGGGACCAATATAACTGACATTAACTACATAGCTCGCGTATGCGAAGCTCTTGGGCTTTTTAGTATAATCAATGTTCTTTTGGTACATTGCGATTTGGTAGGCGTCGGGTGTGCTTTTGTGATCATCTTTGAGTGCTTGGTTAATGAGCCAAGTCAGCACTTTTAATGAACTTGATTGGTTTGTTGTACTATCTTAGGATAATGACATGGTCAAATTATTATAACTGTAACCATTATTGTGTTTTGGTATCTTGCCTGGGCCACTTGTCTCCATCTTAATTAGTGAGATTACTAACTCTACATTTATGACTTCTTTACCAGGTGATGCGCGTGTGCCCGATAACTACGCAGATAAGGTACTTTTTCGCTTTTCGATTCCATATCTCCATTTGTACCTGTTTTTCTTTTTATATATGTGTTCATTAGTAATTTATTTGTCTTATCAGCCACTTTCTCCCAAAAATGAAAGGATCGTTTCTCCAAATCTGTCTCCAAATCATTCGACTCACTTGACCCGTTTCATTTTGACGTAGTTTTTGAGTTATAAGTTCTTTTCATATACAATGTGTTAATAACGGAAATAAAAACTGACCCCCTACCCACATCATTTTGAATAATAGTTTATTGTTGATTTTTAGCACTTATTAGTTATGAAAAAACCCAATAGATATAAATAATGAACCAAAAAAAGCTGATTATATACGTAAAATGTTTTTAACCGGGCACAGTAACCACCTATTTTGCGCCTACTCATCCACTAATAACAAAAATGAGAAAAGAAAAGGAAAGAACATGTCATGCCAAGTTACCAACTCCAAACAGAAACTCATTTAGTCATGGCCAATTATGTAGCAATCTCAAGAGCAAGTACAAGTCCTTATCAATACACAAGAAAATGAACCCCAAAAGGTGAGTTATTCTATTTTTCTTATTTATTATTATTATACATTCTTAAATTTGATTGCACCTGAGAAAAAGGTCTTTCATTCATAAGCTATCCTTTAATATGCTACAGAAGAAAAGATGAAATAGCTAAACAACTCGAGTGCGGATCCAACAGAACGCTAACATCGCCGCCGTGAAGCCTACCCACGTGTTCAATGCCGCCAGAGTCACCGGTCGTCCGAACGTTGACTGATGTGTGCCACACAATGTGGTATGTGTTTAATTTTGATATGGTTTTGAATAAGTGTGTGTGAGCCCTATTGATGTTGATTGGTTTGTGTTTCAGGGTGTGTGTGAAGGGATGCTGAATTTGTAAGACTATCAAAAACGCAAACATGGATGGTAACAGTGAATACATGAGAATAAGCAGCCTTATCATCCTGGAGTAGAAACCAATCCTTATCGATTGAAAGGGGGTAATAGTTACTCAATTTGTTTGTTTTTTTTTAACTGATTGAGTGGTTAATTAATGCTTAAAATTAACATACATTACACACCTGTTTTGTTCTTCAAGAATCTTGAACACTTGGGTAATTGTGGGAAAGTTCTTATCTTTATCATACTCTTCATAAATAGAATATCCTTCTAGGACCTTCTTTTGAAATAAATAGTGTTATTTATGTAAGTAAAGTTTAGACATGGTGTAGAATGGCATGCTGGGAAAGGATAGCATGACACTAAGGAGCTTAAGTTGAAATGGTTAAGGCAACAAATTGGGTTGGTTAGTTAAGAGTCGGCACCCTTTGTTACAAGAATTCAAGAAAACATACTTTTGGCTCTATCTGGTGTATCAATGTTTGAGATTGAAGGAAAATGGTTGATTAATAAGTTCATTTGAAATAAGAAAGGTTGACTTATAATGAGTTTATTTGGATCATAGATGCAGAATTATGATGTGAAAGTGAACTTGAGGGAAAAGAGATTTAGTTACAAAGGCTTGGAGGTTGCCTCATATGGTTAAATGATTGTATCGAATGATGATAGGTTGGTGAAGAAGAAAAGAGAAATAGGTAAAGTAACATCCATGAGAGAAATGTGAAGTGGAATACAAAGAACAAATAAAGCCTTATTTTAATTTAAAAAGGTTGATTAGTTATTCTTTGTTTTTATTTGTATATTTGTTGTGTTTGTGTTATTCATGTAGCCCTATCTGTAACTTATACGCACTGTTAAATGATATATTCACTTTTTCTTGACAAAAATACAATATACAATGCAAATACGTAAATATGTGATATTAATCTAATAAAAAGAATTATATTAAGTTTCATACATTACGTATCCGCAGATTTGATACATTACGTACCTGGGGGTAGAGGAATGATTTCGTTACTTGAACGTTTATTTCTTTCAAATGATTATTTCAACAATTTTAAGTTAAATATTTGTGTGTTAGTCCACTCACGAAATTCGCGGGATCTTAGACTAGACAAAGATGGGAATGTAAC